>QRFJ01000465.1:0-155353 GCA_006176705.1 Cocos nucifera
AGAGAGATCATGAGCAAGTCCCTTATGCTTCTGCAATTAGGGAGCCTTCATGTTGCTCATGTCTAATGTTATTCAAGACTGATATTTGGCCCATGCTGTGAGTGTCACAGCAGTATTATCAGTCAAATCCAGGTGATGAGAACACTGACTTTCTGTGTAAATGTTACCTTAAGGTATCTTGAAGAAGAACAAAGGATATGATTGTTGTTCTTTGGGTAAATGGAGAACTTCCAAGTGTGAGGGTATATCACAGACTCGGACTTTCATGCCGATTATAATGACGATAAGTCGACGATCTGGAAGTCTGTTTGTGTGCTAATTGGTGGAGCTGTCAAGCTGAAGAGTCCAAATCAAACTGTGATCGCATGATTCCAATGGAAGCAAGAATATTATAGCATCATCAGAGGCTGCAAAAGAATCGTTCTGGTTCAAGAAGGTTGCTGCATCAGAAATGGAATGTAATGCCATTCAAGATGCCATTCCTCTTTACTCAACAACCATGGCTGCCATAGCCCTTGTCTATTAGGCCGAGGTCTCACAGAAGTCTCAAGCTACATTGATGCGGTTCGATTATACCATCTCATTCGCAGATTTACTTAAGAAAGGTATCGTTGAGGTCAAGAGTAGTCATCTCTACAGATAGTGGTAGACCCACTTACAAAGCCGTTGGTTGCCATGCAGAAGATCGCAAGCCCACTTTGAGAAGATGGGACTTTAGACTTGTAGCCAATTGTCTTTAGGAACTAAGTTGGGAGATTGTTAGATATATGTGCCCTAAGATGGTCCAGAATTGGCTGACACTTGTAATAAATCACTTGTAGGGGCATAATATTGATATTTTGGACTTATAATAATGAAATGGGTTTATTTTTCTATCACATCATGTGTTATTTTACGTGTCAGTGATGACATATCCTTTGAGTTAATGGGTAAGAAATTCATATTTTCAAGAGTTGAAAATTTAAGACATTTGAATAATCATTATATCTCATAACGCTCCCGACCATAGGATCATCACGTATGGATCGGTTGAATTGATCCGTGAAGGTTGGTGACGTATCCGCTTCTCTTAGAGTTGAGTCCTTGAGTTTATTGGTTGTGGATGATCATCCGGTAGCTGAGAGTACAGGTATTTCGTTTAGAAACGAGGGCCACTGAGCGTGATCCTACTCTTCGAGTTAGTATTATGGAAGTCTATCTTTCTCGTCAATGACTGACTCGATGCTGCAGTAGTGTGTCTCTGGTTTTTTTGAACCTGAGATTGCATCGACAGTTCACCTTGAGGGTGGTTATTAGTTTGATCCTACACCATCTCTTCGGGTCTCTCTAGCCATAAGAACCTGAGGTGTATGTTGGCTGGACATGTTTCAATTGTTATGGAAACTGTAATTGCATCAAGATGGGATTCTTCTACTTCGGTGGTAGAGGAGTAGCCCTTATGATGATCATGAGACATCAAGTCCTGAGCCCATGGCCATGGCAGATGTGATATATAATAGAAAGAGTTTTCTATTTATGATTCACATTGGACTCGAATTCGAATGATGTACATCATTGAACAAGACTAGGGTTGACGAGTTTCACTTTAACCCTAATTCTGATCGTGTGGCTCAAGTATGAAGATACTGAATCATCACAGGTAGCTGCACCAAAGGTTCACATTCAGCTCTGATGGTTGCCACTCATATACTGCTAGGTGTACGTGGTGGATTTTGGGAGCAATTTAGATTTATGATTAATGATCTGAATCATTTAGCTGTTCGATAGAAGAGTTCTGATCATCGAGAAGGATTTCGATAAATGTCTATGATTAGAGATCAATTTTAATATCCCTTACATACAGAACTGAACCTGATGGGTACACAAACAAGTTTGGTTAATCTGTGTATCAATTGAATGATCTAGTTCAATTGATTCGAATGAGATTAAATTAGTTCAGGAGAATCGGCTAGCCACTCGATTGAACCTACATTCCTTCTTTTACTATCGATAAAATAAGATTGTTCATCTGACTGGCCAAAGGAGTTTGTCTCAATCGAGGCCTCGATATGGTCCGACTGAGTTGTTCCCAAGTCAGATAGGTTGTCTTATTTGTAAGACTTACGCTGCCAATTTTTGGTTCACTTCCATTTTTCTTGTTCTTTGACATTTGTCAAAAGTCTACCTTTGAACTGGTCAAACGTTGACCATTTCATCTTTGACTTTTGACCAACATGTCATGCACATATGTGAGAGCTGGGGGGGCCTGTCCCCCTGCCAGAACCTGGTATAGGAGAAGGGCGCACGCCAAGGGGGCGATGAGCCTAAGTAGGAGGTGCCTAGAGTTCTTGTTGGAACAAGACCCACCTCCCTTTTGAATTCCAATCAGAGTTCTCTTAGAATCCCAGTTTGACTGGTCTTCAGCTGCCTCTTAAGGAGATCCAGGGGTCTCTATTCAACCAATCTGATTTAGATCTGATTTCCATAAGGTTGTGATTGGTTGAGAGAGTGGATCACTATGAGGTCTAAAAATAAGACCCTGCGACCTAATCCTAATCCTAAGTGAAGGAGTGAATGCTTTTAGATACCCCCAGGCTGCTCTCCTTTTTCTCATCATGCATAGTCCTTCTTCCTCTTGCTCTCCACGTCAAAAGGTGTTTTTTGACTTAGTTTGGTGGGCGATTCAGATCAAGGAAGGCGATCAAAGTCAAGAAGCTGCGCTGCTGTTCAAAGATGACTGAGATCTTCAAAAGATGTTTTGAAGACTCCTCCAGATCAGATCGCATCTTGTTTTGGAGGTGTGATAGAGGATAGAAAGGATCTTAAGATCCAACTCAAGGTGGATACCGTAGAAGGCAGGCGCTTGCGTGGCTAAAGAATCCAGAACTTCGCTGCTGAATCAGGATCATTACAGTGCGTAATAGGATTACCAAATCTAAGGTAAATTGAATTGATTTAATTTATCTTGTTTTTTATTTTATTTATTTAAAATAATAAGAATCAGACTGAAACATAATCAACGACTGATTAAGATCAAGAGAAAATTTTGAAATATATTTGATCTAATCAGTCCTTGGACCGAGACCTGGATCGCGAAATCAGGATTCCCTTCAACTTACTTGGCCCACCCTAAAGAACCAAAAGGAAGGTCTTCTGGAGGTATGCTCGTTAATTGACGTTAACCATTACGGTTTCTTCTACAATCGCATGTTGGGTGCTTGACTCTGGTTCTAGTGCTCAGCTTGCAACTTCATGCAAATCTTGAGAGATAGCAGAGAGGCTGAGGAGGAGCAATGATCCTATGCTCGAAGATGGAGCAAGATTGCTGCAGTGCCGTCGGAACATATCCTTCGATTAACCATCTAGCTTAGATTAAGTTTTGAAAGACTTTATTAGTGCCTGTATGCTAGCAGGAATTTGATTCTATTTCATGCTTAGCACTATAGAGGCTATGATTTCCCTTCTTTTAAGGTACCATTATAATATTCTTTATGAAGAAATAAATTGCAAATGGTTTCCTTATTAACGGTCTTTATCAGCTAATATATGATCTGTATAATGTTCTAACGATGAGTCAACAATCGATTATGCAAATGACCTAGGGTTACTCCAAATGACAGGTATCTCTGGCACTTGAGATTAGGTCATATCAGCAGAAAGATGGATAAAAAATTTGGAAAAAAATAGGCTTCATGAGTTGTTGACTTTCGAAGTCATATCCAAACTTGGAATTTGTCTTCAAGAAGCAAAATATACTATAACTCCCCCTTTTATGGGACATGGGGAATAGGGCCATAGATTCTCCTGTCTATGTAATACACCTGATGTGTGGCCCTTTTGATGTGCCGGCTAGAGGCAATTTTGTCTACTTTCATTACTTTATCGATGATCTATCTTAAGGTAATTGGGTATGTGTATCTTTATGAGACACTAAGTCTGAAGCTTTTAAATGTTCAAAGAATTCATACATGAATGTAGAAAAATAAACTAAAAAATTCATCTAAGATTCTTCGTCAAGATCGAGGAGACTGATTACCATGCAGATTCCTGACTTATGCTTAATTAGAAACAAATGCGATAGTCTCTCATAATTGACTACGCACCAAGTACACCTCAACTCAACAGGAGTTTTCGAATGGAGAATCAGACTCTATTGGATATGGTCGCATCAATGATAGCTTCACAGACCTCCCTGATTTCTTTGGAGTAACATCATTGTTAAACTTCAAGTTTATCTACTAATAAGTAGTTCTCTCTAAAACATTTCTACCACACCGTTATTGAAGATATGCTGTAAGACAAACCAAGTCTGAGTCATCTAAACTTTGGGGTTGTCTCAGCTCAATGTAAAAGACAACAAGGCGACTAGTTAGAGTTTAGGTCCTTCAGAGCTCGATTCATAGGATATTCCAAAGAGTCATTTAGGATACTTATTTCTACATTCCAGAAGACCACATTGTGATTGTGATCGACAATGCCATCATTTCTGAGAAATAGTTTATTCAAGATAGCGGTCATTGAAAAGCGATTAAGCTTGATAGAACGGGGGGAGTCTCATAAGTACAATGAGACTAAGGAACCAATTGGAACTCAAATCAAGTTGAGCCATAAGAACCTGACATCCTCACCTATAGATCGAAAAGAGTTTTCCCATCCCCCCTGAAAAGATACTTAGGTTTATTCAGAGGAAGTAGAGAAAATGTTCCTCATAGATAATGGTGCTCATGGTGATGATCACAAAACCTACAACGACGGCAATTCAGATATCGACTCTGAGAAAATAGCTAGAGGACTGCAGTCAAAATTGACTCGATGCACTCAAACCAAGTCCCTGAACTTTGGTTAGATTCCATCAGAAGATATAGTTACCTATTGGTGTAAATGGATCTTCAAGAGAAAGATTGGTTGCAGATGGAAATATGAAGAAATTCAGGCTAGACTAGTGCAAAAGGTTATAGTCAATGCGAAGGCATTGATTCAGGATACCTTTTTCCTCAGTGGCTATGCTAAAATCCTCGCGCAACATTGCTTACGCTTGTAAGCCTATTTCGATTATGAAATATGGCAAATGGACATAAAGAATGGCGTTCTTAAATGATATCTTTGAGGAAGCTCTATATGGAATAGCCGCAGGTTTCACATCCGTGGATACTGATCAAAGATTTGCAAGCTGCAAAGGTCCAATACGGACTTAAGCAAGCATCTCGGAGCTGGAACATCATTTCAATATTGTGATCAAAATGTTTGGTTTCATAAAAAATGAAGAGGAACGTATATCTTCAAAAGATCAGTGGGAGCGCTGTTGTCTTCCTTGTATTGTACGTGGATTACATCCTCCTTATTGGGAATGATATTCCCATGATGACGACAGTCAAAATATGATTGTCCAAGAAATTCTCCATGAAAGACCTAGGTGAAGCATCATTTTATTCTAGGAATTAAAGGTCTATAGGATAGACCGAATAGGATGCTAGGACTTTCACAGAAGATGTACATAGAGGAAGTACTAAAAGAGTTTAGTATGGAAAACTTTAAGAGAGGATTAATACCCTTAAGACATGGTTATTCATCTTCAGAAGATGTGCCCTACCACAACCTGAGGAAAATAGAATGCATGACAAGATCCTTATTTTCTACATAGGGAGCCTCATGTATGCCATGCTATGTACACGACCTGATATACCCCTGCTGTGTGTGTCACAAGCAAATTACAGTCAAATCAAGTGAAGAACACTGGACTCTATGAAATGTATCCTTACAGTACTTAGAAGACTAAGGATATGATGTTGGTCTTTGGTAATGGAGAACTCCAAGTCACGGGGATACACAGACTCGGATTTCATGTTCGATGTAGATGATCGAAAGTCGACATCTGAAAGTTTGTTTGTGTGCAATGGTGGTGCTATCAGCTGAAAGAGTTTCAAGCAAATCGTGATAGCAGATTCCACCATGAAAGCAGAATATATCGCTGCATCAGAGGCTGCGAAGGAAGCATTCTGGTAGAAGAAGTTTACTATAGAAATCAGAGTAATGCCATTAGATGCCATTCCTCTATACTGCGATAACAATGGCGCCATAGCCCTTACTAAGGAGCCAAGGTCTCACCAGAAATCTAAGTACATTGAGCGGTGATACCACCTCATTCGCAATTACCTCGAGAAGGGTTACATCAAGGTCAAGAGAGTCAACTCCACAAACAACGTGGCAGACCCACTTACAAAGCCATTGGGCCAGCAGAAGATCGAAGCCCACCTTAAAAAGATGAAACTTAGATATGTAGCCAATTGGCTTTAGGACAAGTGGGAGATTGTTAGATATATGTGCCCTAGAAGCCCTAGAAGCCAGATTGTTATAATTTTTACTAAAATCAATAAAATGGGTTATTTTCTATCATACATGTGTATTTAGTGTCTATGATACATCCTTTGAGTTAATGGTAATAATAATTCATATTTTCAAGAGTTGAAAATTTAAGACATGAATAATCATTATTAACTCATAAAATGCTCCCGACCATAGGATCATCACGAGGATGGTGATTGATCCGAAAAGTTGGTGTATAATCGCTTTCCTTTAGTAGATGAGTCTTGAGTCTATGGTGTGGAGACACCGGAGCAAGAGTACAGGTATTCGTTAGAGAACGAGGACACTGAGCGTGACCACCTCGAGTAGTCATTAAGAAGTCTACCTTCTCGTCAATGACTGACTCGATGCTGCAGTGGTGTGTCTGATTCTTTGATCTGAGGTGCATCGACAGTTCACCTTGAGGGTGTTATAGTTTGACTACACCATAACTCGATCTCCTAGCCATTCAGATCCATGAGGTGTATGTTGGCTATAGCATATTCATTAAAGGAACTGGATTGCATCAAGATGGAATCTATCTACCTCGGTGGTAGAGGAGCAGCCCTATGATGATCATGAGAATTAAGTCCAGAAGCTCATGGCCATGGCAGAGTGAAATAATAGAAAGAGTTTCTATTTAGGTTTTCACATCGAACTTGAATCGAATGATTACATCATATGATAGAGACTAGGGTTTGACGCGTTCACCTAAACCCTAATCTGATCGAGGCTCAAGATAGAAGAACTTAATCACACAGGTAGCTGCATCAAGAGGTTTGCATTCAGCTCTGATGGGTTGCCACCATATGCTGCTAGGTGTCACTGCTGGATTTTGGGAGCAATTAGAATAATTTAGATGATCGATCATTCTAGCTGTTCGAATCAGAAGAGTTTTGATCCATCGAAAGGAGTTTCGATGATATCGATGATAGCAATCATGACATATCCCATTACCATATAGAACTGAACCTAATTGGGTCACACAAAAAAGCGTTTGAATCTGGTGATCATCAATTGAACTGATCTAGTTCAATTGATTTGAATGAGATTCAATTAGGCTTAAGAAAATCGTGCTAGCACTCGATTGAACCAAATGTTCTTCTTTTACTATCATAAATAGTTATCCTGATGAGCCAAAGGAGTTTGTGCTCGATCAGAGGCCTTCACTTGGTCTGACTGGAGTCTGTCCAGATCAAAAAAGGGTTGTCTTATTTTGTAAGATAATACCTACCATTTTTGGTCACCTGCCATTTCTCGTCCTTTGACTTTGGTCAAAAGTTGATTTTTGACTGGTCAAATGTTGACCATTGATACTTTGACTTCTATCCACATATCATGCACCTATTGGAGAGCTGGTGGAGCTTGTCCCCCTACCAAAACCTAGCAAAGAGGAGGGCGCATGCCACCCTTGGCGTGCACCCAAGCAGGAGGCGCCCAGGAGTCCCTATTGGATAGGGACTCCATCTCCTTTTTGGATTCCGATTAGACTTCTCCTAAGAGCCAAGTTTGACTGGTTTTAGGAACCATCTAAGGATGAATCCAGAGGACTTTATTCCCACCAATCAGATTTAGATCTGATTTCATAAAGGGTTGTGATTGGTTGGGAAGAAGAGGAGTTGGATCACGCAAAGTCTATAAATAAGACCCTGCGCCCAACTCAAAGAGCAATACAATTCTCCATGCCCTAAGGCTACCTCTCTCTTCCTCCTTCATTCCAAGACCATCTTCTCCCTCTCCTCTCCATGCCCAAAGTAGTTTGGAATCCAAGCTGGCGCAATCCAGATGAGAGAAAGGCGATAAAAAGCTAGAAGGCTGCGCTGCTGCAAAGGACAACTGCTGATCTTCAAAAGGTATTTTGAAGATCCTCCAAATCAGATTCAGATCTAATTTTTGGAGACGTGATAGAGAAGAAGAGGATCTCTAGATCTAGCCTGAGTGGATATCGGTAGAGGCCAGGCACTTGCATGGCAACATCCAGAACCTTCCATTGCTTGTAGGATCATCAACGGATAATAGGATTATTCTACATCAAGATAAATTAAATATGATTTAATTTATCTATATTTTACTTTTATTATTAGAATAATAAAAATTAGATCTAAAACATCCTAGATCTAATTTGGATTAAAGAGAAAAAAATTTAAAATATATCTCTTGATCCAATCAGATCTGAATGAATCTGGTTTGGAAAATCAGGATTTTTCCTTCACTAACACCCTTCACGATCTCACACACTAGCAAAACTATCCTTCAAAGAAAATCTAACTAGCCCTAAATCCTCTTTCCAAACTTTTGTGTCATCGTTCCTCCATGTAAACAATCTCCACCTTAATCTAGAGACAACCACGAAGCAAACTAGAAGTTTTAGGATAAAACCTGATGCAACAGATCCTAGATGTAGTAAACTCTAGATGTCTTCCTTCCTTCCATGCAACACCACTCTGATATCAAATATCGAGAATGCATGCTCTTCCCACATGGATCGGCATGGCCATCGATGATTAGCCAAGCAACAAGGAAGTACTTCTCAGAGATTAATGTGGAAGCATGATCAAACAATTCAAGTAATAGAGAAGAAGAGAAAAAAAGATTTTTAGAAGAAAAGAGCTTTTATTCAGTACATTTCAGCACCATTTATAATCTTGATCTATTTCTAGTATATATACTTTACAAAGGATCAAGCCCAAGCTCATAGAAAAATTTTGCAAATCCAAACAATCCACGTACATAAAATAATAATCCGCAAAAATTGAGCCAGCCCTATTTAATATTGAGCTGGCTAACTTGCGACTGGGTCGGCTCAGTCTTAGACTGAGCTGACCTAGTTATGTATCATGCCAACAGCCTAAAAATGCTACTTTCTATCTAAATTTTTCTCTGAGACCTAATCGATCTAGTCTTGGACTGAGCTAGCCCAGTTCCCAACTTAGTCGGCTTAGTCTTAGGATGAGCCGACCTAATTTCTGAACTTTGCTAAGAGAGCTGATTTCTCTTCCAACTTGCTCTCATCTTTTCATGACTTGTCTTCTCATATTTTCAAGACTTGGGAGTGCCACTTCTGAGCTCACACTTTCAAGCTCATACCGTGATAGTGCTCATGGACCAGCCTTTGAAGTCGATACTACATTAGCCAAATTCTTTTGGATGGATAGAAAAGTAGGCTTTGGAGCTCTTAGAGTTGGATATTCATTACTAGCCGAGGCCATCCATTAAGGTCCAAATTTTGGCCAACTTTATCCTCGAATGTACAATATCGAGCGAGGAGCCCCCAGAAGAAAATCCGACGACTAGATCTGATGACCCTGCAAGCTCATAAAGCAATGAAGATCCAAAGTTGAATTGGAGAGATTCGGGGGAAACATGGGTATTGCACATTGATGACTTCTCGAACTCAACAGGATCAGGAGCTAGAATTATCCTTTTCAGTTTAGATGGGGATGTGGCAGCATACACCATCCACTTTGAATTTTCAGCTACCAATAATGAGGTGGAATATGAAGTCCTGATCGTTGGATTGATAATTGCTCAGCAAACCAGAGCCCAATGCCTGAAAGTGAATGGTTTTTTTCAACTTATGGTGAGGAAAATAAAGGAAGAATACGAAGCTTGAGAGAAAAATATGAGAAAATATCTCCAAAAGATAAAAGATTTAACCCCATGCTTTAAATATTTTGACATCCAACAGGTCCCCCGGATGCAAAACATTAAAGCGGATGCTTTATGGAAGATCGCATCTTTGCTGCCCGTCGATCTAGGGAGAGAAACCTACTTCAATGTTTTGAAAACTTTGAGTTTAGAAGAGCCCCACACAATTGAGCAAATCAATGAAGAGCCCAGCTGGATGGACCCCATCATAAAATACTTGAAGATAGGAGAAACACCATCAGACTGAAAAGAAGCTCAAAAGGTTAGAAATCAAGCAGCCAGATATATATTGCTCGACAATGACCTGTACAAGCGGTCTTTCTCCTTGCTGCTTCTGAGGTGTTTGCGCCATTCGGAGGCCGATTATGCTATGCGGGAGGCTCATGAAGGGATCTGTGGAAACCATCAGGAGGGTCGATCCTTATCTTATAAAATTCTTCGGTAAGGATATTACTGGCCCATAATGAAACAGGATGCTCAGAATTTCATCCAATGATGTGAACAATGTCAACGCAACGATCGGATTCAGCATCAGCCTGCATCTCTCTTGACTCCCATTGAATCCCCCTAGCCTTTCGCCTAGTGGGGTTTGGACATTTTAGGCCTATTTCCTCGAGCTTCTGGCCATCAAAAATTTCTACTCATGGCTATTGACTACTTTACCAAGTGGGTAGAAGTCAAGCCCTTAGCTCAGATTACACAGACGGAGGTCCGAGATTTTATTTGGAAATCAATCATTTGCCATTATGGACTCATAAAAGTATTGATTTCAGACAACGGGAGACAGTTCAGTGGTTTCTGGCAAAAAAAGTTTTTTGAAGATCATGGGATAGAGCAGTGCTTCACTTCAGTAGGTCACCTATAAGTGAACGGAGAAGTGAATGTGACCAACGGAACTCTCGTTCAAGGTCTTAAAGCTAGATTAGATCGAACTGAGGGGCCATGGGTAGAAGAACTCTACCATATTTTGTGTGGCTATCGAACCACTCAAAGGCTCCCGATAGGCGAAATGCCCTTCAACTTGGGATTTGGCACTAAGGCCATCATACCTGTAGAATTCAGGCTCCCCTCCATTAGAGTCAAAGAATATGATGAGGACACTAATCTAATTTGACTCAGAGCCAATCTTGATCTGATCGAGGAAACCAGAGAACGAGCAGTGGTGAGGATGGCCGCATATCGGCAGAAGGTTGTCAAATATTATTATTCCTACATCGAGGCAAAAGAATTTTGAGTCGGTGACCTTGTCCTTCGGAGAGCAAAAGTATCTAAGCCAATCGAGTAAGAAAAGCTCTCACCCAACTAGAAAGGACCCTATCAGGTCGATGAAGTTGTGTGACTAGGGACTTATCGACTAAAACAACTCAATAGGACCCTTCTTCCCAGGCCATGGAATTTAGCTAATCTCTGAATGTACTATCAATGAAATGAATAAATGAGTAGCTTTCCAAGTTCAACTACTTCCTTTGTCAGACAAATATTTGCACAGCTATCAAATTGGAAAAGAAAGTCGGATAAAATCTCTTTATTCGGGATACTTAACAGCGAGTTTCTTAGATCAAAATCACTTTAGATAAAATCTCTTTGTTTGGGATACTCAATAGTGAGTTTCTCAAATTGGAATAGCTTCGGATAAAATTTTTTTGTTCAGAATACTCAACAACGAGTTCCTCAGATTGAAACCACTTCAGATAAAATTTTTTTGTTTGAGATACTCAACAGCGAGTTCCTCATATTAGAACTGCTTCGAATAAAATCTTTTTGTTTGGGATACTCAATAGCGAGTTCCTTAGATTGGAACTACTTCGGACAAAATCTTTTTATTCGGGATACTCAATAGTGAGTTCCTCAGATCGAAAACCACTTCGGATAAAATTTTTTTGTTTGGGATACTCAACAGCGAGTTCCTCAGATCGATACCACTTCGGATAAAATCTCTTTATTCAGGATACTCAACAGTGAGTTCCTCAGATCGAAACTGCTTTCGATAAATTTTTTTTGTTCTGGATACTCAATAGTGAGTTCCTTAAATTAGAATTGCTTTGGATAAAATCTCTTTATTCGGAATACTCAACAGTGAGTTTCTCAGATTGGAATTACTTTGGACAAAATCTCTTTGTTCAAGATACTCAACAGCGAGTTTCTCAGATTGAAATTATTTTGGATAAAATCTATTTGTTTGGGATACTCAACAACAAGTTTTCAAATCGGAACCACTTCAGATAAAATTTCTTTATTCAAAATATTTAACAATGAGTTCCTCAAATTGGAACCATCTCAGACCTATTCGGTTAAACAAACCCACATGGGTTCAAGGTTCCTTTGATTGGAATAGTTAACAATATAGACAGAATAGAAATAAAGTGCGAGGTGAAGGAAACAAAAGCATTTTATTTCATAAAGGAGAAACTTTTACAAAAGCAATGACCCAATTGCTTTTACAAAGAACAACAATGAACAACTCGGATGGAATTACAAAAGCATAACTCCGATGCGAAGGCACGGTCAGAAAGCCTAACGAAGCTGAGACCATCGATATGCAGAAGAAGCTCCTCTAAAGACTTGAGGCTTTGGGATCCCATAAAGGGTATCTAGATCCATGGAGGTGCGAGATCTGAGGTAATGGACTTTCCATTGATGTCAAAGTCAAGTACTTTTGAAGTCCATAACTATACGACCCAGCCTCAAAATCTTTTCCAGCTACTCGGACATACACCCTCCACTTTGTGGGGGTGGCACAACCTCAAACGCCACCACCTGAGCTACCAAAAAATGGCAACAATGGAGAACCTGACGAGACCGAGGCAGAGTTTGCTTAGAATCTAACTCTGCCTCAAACTTGAAACAAAGAACCCCTCCATCGAATGTTGATGCATGATAGACAACCTAAGTAGAGCTTCTTAATATGACTTTGAAGAACTCCTTTAGTGCCCCAATCATAGTTTCTGGGAATATAATGGCTAAGGGAGCCTTTGAAGCATAAGATTTAAACTTCAGACGCCTAAATGGTGGCTCAACCCCTTCCTACTTCCCTGTAAGGATTGTTAGATATATGTGCCCTAGAAGCCAGAATTAGCTGACACTTGTAATACACTTCTAGGGGCAAAATTATAATTTTGACTATAATTAATGAAATGGGTTATTTTCTATCACACCTGTGTATTTAGTGTCTGTGATACATCCTTTGAGTTAATGGTAATGATAATTCATATTTTCAAGAGTTGAAAATTTAAGACATGAATAATCATTATTAACTCATAAATAGCTCCTGACCATAGGATCATCATGAGGATGGTGATTGATCCGGAAGGTTGGTGTACGATCGCTTCTCTTTAGTAGATGAGTCTTGAGTCTACGGTGTGGAGACACCGGAGCAAGAGTACAGGTACTCGTTAGAGAACGAGGGCACTGAGCGTGACCACCTCGAGTAGTCATTAGGGAAGTCTACCTTCTCGTCAATGACTGACTCGATGCTGCAGTAGTGTGTCTGGTTCTTTGACCTGAGATGCATCGGCAGTTCACCTTGAGGGTGTTATAGTTTGACTACACCATTACTCGGTCTCCTAGCCATATGGAACCCTGAGGTGTATGTTGGCTATAGCATGTTCATTGTAGGAACTGGATTGCATCAAGATGGGATCTATCTACCTCGGTGGTAGAGGAGTAGCCCTATGATGATCATGAGAATCAAGTCCAGAAATCCATGGCCATGGTAGAGTGAAATAATAGAAAGAGTTTCTATTTAGATTTTCACATTGGACTCGAATCGAATGATTACATCATATGACAGAGACTAGGGTTTGACGAGTTCACCTTAACCCTAATCTGATCGGGGCTCAAGATAGAAGAACTTAATCACACAGGTAGCTGCACCAAGAGGTTCGCATTCAGCTCTGATGGGTTGCCACCATATACTGCTAGGTGTCACTGGTGGATTTTGGGAGCAATTAGAATGATTTAGATGATCGATCATTCTAGCTGTTCGAATCAGAAGAGTTCTGATCCATCGAAAGGAGTTTCGATGATGTCTATGATAGAGATCATGACATATCCCATTACCATACAGAACTGAACCTAACTGGGTCACACAAACAAGGGTTTGAATCTGGTGATCATCAATTGAACTGATCTAGTTCAATTGATCTGAATGAGATTCAATTAGGTTCAAGGAAATCGTGCTAGCACTCGATTGAACCTAACGTTCTTCTTTTACTATCACAAATAAGTTGTCCTGACTGAGCCAAAGGAGTTTGTGCTCAATCAGAGGCCTTCATATGGTCTGACTGGAGGTTGTCCAAGTCAGAATAGGTTGTCTTATTTGTAAGACATTACCTGCCATTTTTGGTCACCTGCCATTTCTTGTTCTTTGACTTTGGTCAAAAGTCTACCTTTGACTGGTCAAATGTTGACCATTCACCCTTTGACTTTTGACCACATGTCATGCACCTATTGGAGAGCTGGTGGGGGCCTGTCCCCCTGCCAGAACCTGGCAAGGAGAAGGGCGCACGCCAAGGGTGGCGTGAGCCCAAGTAGGAGGCGCCTAGGAGTCCTTGTTGGACAAGGACTCCACCTCCCTTTTGGATTCCAATCAGAGTTCTACTAAGAATCCAGTTTGACTGGTCTTAGGCACCCTCTAAGGAGGAATCCAGGGGTCTCTATTCCAACCAATCAGATTTAGATCTGATTTCACAAAGGGTTGTGATTGGTTGAGAGGAAGAGGAGTTGGATCACAAGAGGTCTATAAATAAGACCCTGCGCCCAACCCTAATTCCAATGCTAATTAGACCCCACGCCCCAAGGCTGCCTCTCCCCTCCTTCTCCATGTCCATAGTCTCTTCTCCCCTTGCTCTCCACGTCCAAAAGTAGTTTTGGATTTAGGTTGGTGCGATTCAGATCAAGGAAAGGCGATCAAAAGCAAGAAGGCTGCGCTGCTGCAAAAGGACGACTGCAGATCTTCAAAAGAGTTTTGAAGATCCTCCAGATCAGATCCAGATCTGATTTTTGGAGGTGTGATAGAGAAGAAGAGGATCTCTAGATCCAACCCGAGTGGATACCGGTAGAGGCCAGGCGCTTGCGTGGCTAAGATCCAGAACCTTTCCGCTGCAATCAGGATCATCTACAGGGTAATAGGATTACCCAAATCAGGTAAATTAAATTTGATTTAATTTATCTTATTTTATTTTATTTATTAAAATAATAAGAATCAGATCTGAAACATATCAAGATCTGATTGAGATCAAGAGAAAAATTTTTGAAATATATCTCTTGATCTAATCAGATCTGGACGAACCTGGACCGGGAAATCAAGGATTTCCCTTCAACTGGTATCAGAGCCATGGTTCTAAAATTGTTTAGATCTGATTTTAATTTTATTTTAATTAGAAAATAAAGTGATTTCAGATGTCACATGAGATGTGATCAGATCTGAAATCAGAAAAATTAAAATTAAATGATTTGGATCTAAGAACATGAAGATATGCATGACTAGTTCTAGAATAGAATAGTTCTATAGAATAGTTTTGCATGTCTTTGATTTAATATGATTAAATCATATTTTAGATCTTCTTATTTACTATTTTCTTGATATTATAAGTGTTATAATAACATCTGATAAACAGCGAATAAAAATTATTTAATTTTAAATATCATATGAGATATGATAGATGCATGTCTAGACTAGTTGTAGAATAGTTCTACATAATTGTCTAGATTAGAATTTATTTTGATTAGATCAATTTAAATCTAATTTTTTAGATTATTATGAGATAATTTAGATCTGAAAACATGCATGATTATGATACATGAGATGTATGCAAAATATGCCATGATTAGATCTACTTTATATATGAGATATATGATATAGATCTGATATTGTTTTGTAGTATTGAATGTTCCTGATTAAGGCGTTCCTCTTGGCCGTCCGGTCATAAGAACGAAGAAGGGTTTAAAGGCCCTCTCTTTCCATTCGATGGGGTGTTCTTATGACGTGTAGGGGTGCTGCGTGTTCGTCCTTAATCAGAAACCCAAAACTTACTTTCTGCAAAACCCTAGATCCTGAAACCCTAGGATTTATTGTGCATATTTTGTTTATGAACCCTACTTAATTAAGAATTAAGTTTATGGAATATTAATTAGGTCTAAAATTGAAGAATTTCAGATCTAAGACATATTCATAATACTGGGTTCGGGCTTGGGTAGCTCAATTAGGTCTAAGCGGTTGATCAAACCGAATCAAGAGTTGGTTAGATGGGATCAACAATGCTTAAATTGACCAGCCTAATAGGATTAAGTCTGGGTCAAGATCAAGTCACGATCAAGCAAGACCTAATTAGGCTCAGAGGTTAGAGTCTGGATTGTAGGCTAACCCAATTGGTTCTGACTCAACAATTTGGTGTCTAAGGTAAGTTTGGCACAGACGACCGACTGGTTTTTAATTGGAAGCTACTCGATCCTGAATGCATTCTTGTGCGAGTTAACGGCATATTCCTTCCACCGGTCTCACTTACCTGGCCATATCTGTTGACACAGTTCTGATCTGAGGTGGTCAATAATCCGAGCTGACCCATGCCACTAGGTTAGTCATAATTGTTATGACTAAGCCAAGTCTAGTTTAATGAGACCTGAATCAATTCTCCCTAAGAAAAGATTAAGTCCGAGGTCTTCCACCATTGTAGATGTGCGGGCCCTTCCCGGGGTTGATTGTTCTCAGCTAGGATACAGTGGCTCAGTTGCACCGAAAAGACGCAACCATGTCTATTAGGCATTGGATGCTATGGGCTGGAGGATGAGTTGGGCTCAATATTCCGGATACGGTGAGAGACCCAATTAGGAACCCAGTCTATGCAAATGGTGGGTCTGACTTAACTAAGGAGTGGATCAATATTCTGGATATGGTGAGATTCATGAATTAGAGACCAAGTTTGGGTGCACCATGATTAGAGAATCATTGAACAAGAGTTGTTCACTCATTGGCTAACCCATCACCAATAACTGTTAGGTGAGGTGATGAGTCAGTTGGTGAGACCGCACCACCCACTAGAAATCATCAATCGCGGAGATTTTCGCATCTCTACAGAGGGAGTGTAGGGATCCGAGAAAATAGTGGGAGCTAATTTGTTTAAAAATAAAATCCCTAAACAAATTGGTCAAGTCAAAATTACAGTATCTAACTAGAATCTTTGACTCTCTACAGGAAAATGTCTGCGTCCAACCCACTGGCACGTATCCTAGACACACATAGACTGACTGGACCCAATTATAAAGATTGGCTCAGGAACTACAAAATTATTTTGGGTTCAGAGAAGTTAACACATGTTTTGGATCAGGACCCTCCCACCTTACCAGCTCGTCCATCCACTGAACAGAGAGCGTCTCTGGAAAAATGGATTGACGAAGACAATAAGGCCAGATACTACATGTTGGGCTCGATGTCTGATGAGCTCCAGTGCCAACATGAAGATATCGGGACTGCTCGCCAAATGTTGGCTCACCTACAGGAGATGTTTGGTGAACAGAGTCGCGCAGCCAAATATCAAGTCACGAAACGACTTTTTAAGGCTAAGATGCGTGATGGGCAGTCAGTCCAAGATCACTGTCTGACAATGATCAAGGACATGGAAGAGCTTGAGAAGCTCGGTGTGAAGTTGGACTTGGACTTGCAGAACGATATTATTCTGCAATCCTTGACTGATGCATATGGGCAATTCATCATGAATTACCACATGCATAAACTTCAAAATTCCTTGGCCGAGTTGATGAATATGCTGGTTACCGCTGAGCTTTCTATGAAAGGTTCTAAAGGCTCAGTTCTTGCTATGGAACGGACTTCTTCCAAAAGAAAGTCTTATGGAAAGAAAAAGAAGTCTGTGAAAAAGCAAAAGGTAGAAGGATCAAAGAAGAAGAAGGCAGAACCGAAGAAGAAGGTCGATGGCAAAGGAAAGTGTTTCCATTGCAACAGCGACGGCCATTGGAAGCGGAACTGCCCTACTTACCTGGCCACCCTGAAGAACAAGAAGGAAGGTCCTTCTGGAGGTATGCTCGTTATTGAGTCTAACCTTATGGTTTCTTCTGCATCCAGTTGGGTGCTTGACTCTGGTTCTAGTGCTCATCTGTGCACTTCTATGCAGGGTCTTGAGGATAGCAGGAGGCTGAGGGATGGAGACATGATCCTACGCATCGGTAATGGAGCAAGAGTTGCTGCAGTAGCCGTGGGAACATACCCTCTGCGATTACCATCTGGTTTAGACTTAGTTTTAAAAGACTGTTATTATGTGCCTGCAGCTAGCAGGAATTTGATTTCTGTTTCATGCTTAGCACAAGAAGGTTATGTGATCACCTTCTTTAAGGACCATTGTAACATTCTTTATGAAAGAAATAAAATTGCAAATGGTTTCCTTGTTAATGGTCTTTATCAGTTGCATATTGATGTACCTATTTTAACTATCGAGCAAAACGTGAATGCCAAACGACCTAGGGATAGTCCAAACGATAGATATCTATGGCACCTGAGATTAGGTCATATAGCAGAAGATAGGATTAACAAATTGGAGAAAAATGGGCTATTGAGTCCATTGACTTTTGAGTCATATCCAACTTGTGAATCTTGTCTTCAAGGCAAAATGACTAAACTCCCTTTTGTTGGACATGGGGAGAGGGCCACAGATCTCCTTGCCCTAGTACATACTGATGTGTGCGGCCCATTCGATGTGCCGGCTAGAGGCAATTTTGTCTACTTCATTACCTTTACCGATGATCTGTCTAGGTATGGGTATGTGTATCTTATGAGACACAAGTCTGAAGCCTTTGAAAAGTTCAAAGAATTCAGACATGAAGTAGAAAAACAAACTTGGAAAAACCCATTAAGGTTCTTCGATCAGATCGAGGAGGTGAATACCTTAGCCGGGAATTCCTAGACTATCTTAAGGAAAATGGCATAGTCTCTCAATGGACTCCACCAGGAACACCTCAACTCAACGGGGTTTCAGAACGGAGAAATCGGACTCTATTGGATATGGTTCGATCCATGATGAGCTTCACAGACCTCCCTGATTTCCTTTGGGGACATTCATTATTAACTTCAATCTATTTACTGAATAGGGTTCCCTCTAAAATCCGTTCCTACCACACCGTATGAGATATGGCACGGTAAGAAACCAAGTCTGAGTCATCTCAGAATTTGGGGTTGTCCGGCTTATGTCAAAAGACAACAAGCGGACAAGTTAGAGTTTAGGTCCTTTAGAGCTCGATTCATAGGATATCCTAAAGAGTCATTAGGATACTATTTCTACATTCCAGAAGACCACAATGTGATTGTGAGTCGACATGCCATATTTCTTGAAAAATAGTTTATTCAAGATAGTGGCGTTGGAAAGCAGATTAAGCTTGATGAGAAAGTCTCACAAGCAGAACGAGCTAAGGACCAAGTGGAACCAAATCAGGTTGAGCCAATAAGAACACTACCTCCTCCACCTCGTAGATCGGAAAGAGTTTCCCGTCCCCCTGAAAGATACTTAGGTATTATTTCAGAGGACGTAGAGGAAATGTTCCTCATAGGTAATGGTGCTCATGGTGATGATCCCAAAACCTACAACGAGGCGATATCAGATATCGACTCCGAGAAATGGCTTGAGGCAATGAAGTCAGAGATCGACTCGATGCACTCAAACCAAGTCTGGACCTTGGTAGATCCACCAGAAGGTATAGTACCTATTGGGTGTAAATGGATCTTCAAGAGAAAGATTGGTGCAGATGGAAATGTGGAGACATTCAAGGCTAGACTGGTGGCAAAAGGTTATAGTCAACGCGAAGGCATTGACTATCAGGATACCTTTTCCCCGGTAGCTATGCTAAAATCCATCCGCACATTGCTTGCTGTTGCAGCCTATTTCGATTATGAAATATGGCAAATGGACGTGAAAACGGCATTCCTAAATGGATATCTTGAGGAAGATATCTATATGGAACAGCCGCTAGGTTTCACATCCAGTGATACTGATCACAAGGTTTGCAAGCTGCAAAGGTCCATATATGGACTTAAGCAAGCATCTCGGAGCTGGAACACTCATTTCAATGATGTGATCAAAAAGTTTGGTTTCATCAAAAATGAAGAGGAACCATGTGTTTTCAAAAGGGTCAGTGGGAGCGCTGTTGTCTTCCTCGTATTGTACGTGGATGACATCCTCCTTATTGGGAATGATATTCCCATGTTGACATCAGTCAAGATGTGGTTGTCCAAGGAATTCTCCATGAAAGACCTAGGTGAAGCATCCTTTATTCTAGGAATTAAGGTCTATAGGGATAGACCGAATAGGATGCTAGGACTTTCACAGAAGATGTACATAGAGGAAGTACTAAAGAGGTTTAGTATGGAAAACTCTAAGAGGGGATTAATACCCTTCAGACATGGTATTCATCTTTCCAAGAAGATGTGCCCCAGCACACCTGAGGAAATAGAACGCATGAGCAAGATCCCTTATGCTTCTGCAATAGGGAGCCTCATGTATGCCATGCTATGTACACGACCTGATATAGCCCATGCTGTGAGTGTCACAAGCAGATATCAGTCAAATCCAGGTGAAGAACACTGGACTTCTGTGAAATGTATCCTTAAGTACTTGAGAAGAACTAAGGATATGATGTTGGTCTTTGGTAATGGAGAACTCCAAGTTCAAGGATACACAGACTCGGACTTCATGTCTGATATAGATGATCGAAAGTCGACATCTGGCAAGACTGTTTGTGTGCAATGGTGGAGCTGTCAGCTGGAAGAGTTCCAAGCAAACTGTGATAGCAGATTCCACCATGGAAGCAGAATATATAGCTGCATCAGAGGCTGCAAAGGAAGCATTCTGGTACAAGAAGTTTGCTGCAGAAATTGGAGTAATGCCATCAGATGCCATTCCTCTTTACTGCGACAACAATGGCGCCATAGCCCTTGCTAAGGAGCCGAGGTCTCACCAGAAGTCCAAGCACATTGAGCGGCGATATCATCTCATCCGAGAGAAAGGTTACGTTGAGGTCAAGAGAGTCAACTCCGCAGATAATGTGGCAGACCCACTTACAAAGCCGTTGGGCCAGCAGAAGATCGAAGCCCACCTTGAGAAGATGGGACTTAGACTTGTAGCCAATTGGCTTTAGGACAAGTGGGAGATTGTTAGATATATGTGCCCTAGAAGCCAGAATTGGCTGACACTTGTAATACACTTCTAGGGGCAAAATTGTAATTTTGACTATAATTAATGAAATGGGTTATTTTCTATCACACCTGTTTATTTAGTGTCTGTGATACATCCTTTGAGTTAATGGTAATGATAATTCATATTTTCAAGAGTTGAAAATTTAAGACATGAATAATCATTATTAACTCATAAACAGCTCCCGACCATAGGATCATCACGAGGATGGTGATTGATCCGGAAGGTTGGTGTACGATCGCTTCTCTTTAGTAGATGAGTCTTGAGTCTACGGTGTGGAGACACCGGAGCGAGAGTACAGGTACTCGTTAGAGAACGAGGGCACTGAGCGTGACCACCTCGAGTAGTCATTAGGGAAGTCTACCTTCTCGTCAATGACTGACTCGATGCTGCAGTAGTGTGTCTGGTTCTTTGACCTGAGATGCATCGGCAGTTCACCTTGAGGGTGTTATAGTTTGACTACACCATTACTCGGTCTCCTAGCCATATGGAACCCTGAGGTGTATGTTGGCTATAGCATGTTCATTGTAGGAACTGGATTGCATCAAGATGGGATCTATCTACCTCGGTGGTAGAGGAGTAGCCCTATGATGATCATGAGAATCAAGTCCAGAAATCCCATGGCCATGGTAGAGTGAAATAATAGAAAGAGTTTCTATTTAGATTTTCACATTGGACTCGAATCGAATGATTACATCATATGACAGAGACTAGGGTTTGACGAGTTCACCTTAACCCTAATCTGATCGGGGCTCAAGATAGAAGAACTGAATCACACAGGTAGCTGCACCAAGAGGTTCGCATTCAGCTCTGATGGGTTGCCACCATATACTGCTAGGTGTCACTGGTGGATTTTGGGAGCAATTAGAATGATTTAGATGATCGATCATTCTAGCTGTTCGAATCAGAAGAGTTCTGATCCATCGAAAGGAGTTTCGATGATGTCTATGATAGAGATCATGACATATCCCATTACCATACAGAACTGAACCTAACTGGGTCACACAAACAAGGGTTTGAATCTGGTGATCATCAATTGAACTGATCTAGTTCAATTGATCTGAATGAGATTCAATTAGGTTCAAGGAAATCGTGCTAGCACTCGATTGAACCTAACGTTCTTCTTTTACTATCATAAATAAGTTGTCCTGACTGAGCCAAAGGAGTTTGTGCTCAATCAGAGGCCTTCATATGGTCTGACTGGAGGTTGTCCAAGTCAGAATAGGTTGTCTTATTTGTAAGACATTACCTGCCATTTTTGGTCACCTGCCATTTCTTGTTCTTTGACTTTGGTCAAAAGTCTACCTTTGACTGGTCAAACGTTGACCATTCACCCTTTGACTTTTGACCACATGTCATGCACCTATTGGAGAGCTGGTGGGGGCCTGTCCCCCTGCCAGAACCTGGCAAGGAGAAGGGCGCACGCCAAGGGTGGCGTGAGCCCAAGTAGGAGGCGCCTAGGAGTCCTTGTTGGACAAGGACTCCACCTCCCTTTTGGATTCCAATCAGAGTTCTACTAAGAATCCAGTTTGACTGGTCTTAGGCACCCTCTAAGGAGGAATCCAGGGGTCTCTATTCCAACCAATCAGATTTAGATCTGATTTCACAAAGGGTTGTGATTGGTTGAGAGGAAGAGGAGTTGGATCACAAGAGGTCTATAAATAAGACCCTGCGCCCAACCCTAATTCCAATGCTATTAGACACGCCCCAAGGCTGCCTCTCCCCTCCTTCTCCATGCCATAGTCTCTTCTCCCCTTGCTCTCCACGTCCAAAAGTGTTTTGGACTTTAGGTTGGTGCGATTCAGATCAAGGAAAGGCGATCAAAAGCAAGAAGGCTGCGCTGCTGCAAAAGGACGACTGCAGATCTTCAAAAGAGTTTTGAAGATCCTCCAGATCAGATCCAGATCTGATTTTTGGAGGTGTGATAGAGAAGAAGAGGATCTCCAGATCCAACCCGAGTGGATACCGGTAGAGGCCAGGCGCTTGCATGGCTAAGATCCAGAACCTTCCGCTGCAATCAGGATCATCTACAGGGTAATAGGATTACCCAAATCAGGTAAATTAAATTTGATTTAATTTATCTTGTTTTATTTTATTTATTAAAATAATAAGAATCAGATCTGAAATATATCAAGATCTGATTGAGATCAAGAAAAAATTTTGAAATATATCTCTTGATCTAATCAGATCTGGACGAACCTGGACCGGGAAATAAGGATTTTCCTTCAAGGATGGCACAACCACCGGCCCCTTTGAGTAAGTCACGAAATCCTACCCTCTCAAAGCCAGAGAATTATGATAAAGTTCTTAGGACCAAGCGAAAGACCATCCCCTATAGATGAAGCAGGATGTTAAAGATCTCAAGACCGAGAGTGGAAATATCTGGATGATAAAGCCCTTATCATCAGCACCCCCAAGTTGATTGAGATCAACCAACACTCCTCCGTCTCCTCGGTTGGATAACTACTTTCATCAAGAGACAAAGAAACTCCATCTTCTTATGGGAGATAGAACTAATTTGCATACATTCCTCTGAAAGATAAAGAATGTCACGGATGGAGCAGCCAGCGAATGGGATGTCGCTATAAATAAGTGGATGCACCATAATTATGAATGTCCAATCTTGCCGCATGCAAATGAGGGAGTGGGCATATCTGCCATCCCATGACTAAGTACCGAATTTTGAGTCAAATTCATGGTTACGTCGCTCCCATAACCATGCACATTTAATGATACACATGGAAGACTGGGCACATCCCATCAAATGCACGCATGGGAAATGAAAAGATTAGCTTGTAGATTCATGAGCTAAGGTTAGGAAGTACAAAAATGCACGAGCTGAAGAAATAACTCCTTAGATCGGAATAAAATAGAATGAACAAAGCGAAATGAGAAAGTCAAGGAGAACAAAAGGGAGAAATTTTATTCATAAAAAGTCTCTTTATAAAAACTCCTGAAGAGCTGAAGAGAACAAAAATTCAAGACAAGTTGTCTGGAGGAATATCCAAGAAGCTTAAATCCAACTCAGGATATTTTGAAGCTATTTTATCGTGGACAATACATTTCCTTTCATCATAGGTGTCTAGTATAAAAGAGACCTCCTCCCTGGATTCATCGGACACTCTAAAATCATCAACCACCTTCAAGGCCTTCTCCTCGGCCACTTTCGCCAAGAGTAAAGCCTCCGCCTCAGATGCTTCAGCCTTAACGACTCGATCCCTCAGTTTTGCGATCTTGACCTCCAAGGCTCCATTAATATTGGTTAAGTGGACATTCTCTTCCACAAATTTCTTCAATGCCATTTCAACACTCAGAACTTTCTTCTCGGCCTCTTCAGCTCTGTTCGAAGTCTCTGCAGCCTCTTTGGATAGCTGATCTTTTGCCTTCTGGAGGATCGTGCTTTGAATCTCAAGTTTCATCATCCTTTTGGAAAGGTCAATGATGTTCTCTATGAACCCATTTAAGTAATGGGCAAGCTACAGAGGCATTGCATGAGATTCATAGGGACAAGTTCTAAAGCGAGGAAACAAAAACAAAAAGAACAACAATCTATGACCTCAGCTTACCGAACAAAGCAGTCCAAAGCTATTTTCCTCCTCATCTTTAGAGGATCAACCAGTATCTCGAATGCATCAGCCAGAAAAATAAAATTCGAGAATGCTTTACAAGCCAGCTTATAATCATGTAAGGCCAAACCATCATAGTAGACTTCGGCCGGTGTAGTCCTAGAAATACTGGCCTCCTTAAGAATTCTCGGTTCATCAAGTGGAGCCTTCAATTTTGCCGCCACATGAGTTTTTGAAGCATCGGCATCCCTGGCAAAAAGTACTCTAGGTATTGTGGGCTCACTGGCTCCCTTTCTCCTAAATAATTCCTCCTCTGGAAAAGGCTCGAGGACATCAGGAGCTAGTAAGCCTAAAATGGCCTTGCTAAACAAACATTCAATGGAAGCCTCATGGCCCTCCTCTAGAACTGGAGGCTCCAAGTCATGCGGAACCTGGACGATCTGAAAGTCCTCAACACCGAGAAGACTAGGTTCCTCGACTATAAGAGATCGTTGCGCTGGGAGAGGTTCAATCCAAATACGGGCAGACCTCTCATCGACCGTACGAATCTTTCTTTTATGACGACCTTTCGGAACCCCAGCTTTAAGAGGACTCTGATCAGTTCTTGAAATTCAAAGCAATGACCATCTGGAACCAAGTCTACATACTTGAAAAATTTATTGATATAAAAGAAAACAAACACATACCAAAAGAGTTGAATTGGCTGATCCCAACATTGAACAGAATCTGCTCGGATAGCAACTCCTTCAACTCTAGAATCTCATAACTTCATAGGATCTTCAGGTCCTACTCTAAATGCAGACCAAGTGGTGGGTCCTTCAATAGATTCTCCTGTGGCTTCCACTAATCGACGAAATCCCAGTCTTCTCCCAAGGTTCGGAAAGGAAATAAAAATCAGGTCTTCCATCCATGAACGGCGGAAGGAGTGCCCCAAATAAGTGGAGGGACGTTTTTTCTCAATCTAGGGGTCACGTACCACCAGCTGCAAGCTCCAAGATGCCTTTTCATCATGAAATAGTAATGAAAGAGCATTACAGTTGGCTTAACCCAGGCCAGAAGGCATGCCACAGTGAAGCCACAAATATGGTGCCACGAGTTTGGCACCACTAAACAAAGTGACATCTTCAGAAAGCGAAAAAAGTGATAAAAAAGGGATAAAGAGGAAATCTCAACCCGCTCCGAAACACTCCTCGTACACTCCAATCCGACTAGGAGGAGGGCTGCAGACCCACTCCTCCGATTTGGGATTTTCGAGTTGCAGCTCTGGAGGAAAGTTGAACGGATCATGAATCAGTATCAGGTCATCCTCCGTTACCTCCGATCGAAAGGCCAAAGGGGCGAACTTGAAATCTTCGGATTGGGCCATTTTTGTAAGAGAAAGAAAAATAGATAAAAATCTATAGCAAGAAGAAGATGACAAGGTTCAACCCTCATTCCATCTGGGTTCTATGTAGTCCTGGCGGAGATCCGAGTGATTTGTCTTCTCGGAATATTAAATGCATGCGGTAGAGATCGATGTAGCATGGACGCATGATGGCTAACAATTAGATGTGGATTTTGTCATCGATACGATAAATTGATATGGAGAGCCAAAATCATGTCCTGCTCCACTCATGAGGCAGTGTGTGAGGACGTGCCATAGTAATCGGTATGTGAATGGTGGTTTAAATTCCATCCCTCCTGGCTTCCCATGAATCACTGGATGGACAGACCAAGGATAAGGAGATAACTGGTTAAGCAGGAAAATGGGTTCGACAATCCAGAACATCTCAAAAAGATAAGAAAAGAATAAGAAATGAATCACTTCAGCGAAAAAGCATTTCTTTCATATATAAAGTCTTCATACAAAGTTTTAGTACAAAAAAAAAAGAAGAAAAGCATATGTGCACGAGGACGTCGTCAGGAGCTCCTCGATAATTCATCTCAAAAAATTCCTCCTCCTTGCCTTAGATCGAGCTCTCTATGCATTGGAATCTGCCTCATCTCCTTTGATAGCAAGATCAGACATATTTAAGAATTCGCTAATGCGAATACGAATCATAGATTGTAGGTTAACATCCGACTGGTCCGTATGCAAGGACTTAGTAGCTCCATCAAGAAGATGAGGCAAAACTATTCCTTTGCACTCGTAAACTATTCCTTTGCACTCGTTAAAGCCTGCATAAAAGCCTATCTTACAAGCTTTAATAACAGAATTTGTCCTAGCTTTCCTTAACCTTTCGAGTGAATTGTTTAATATCTGAGATTTAGTTAGAGACCTCTGAGCTGTAGGTCCTCCCATGGAGAAGGAACTTGGGACCTCTATGAAGCTTCCTCCATGTGATGACCCCCACCTGAAGTCCTGGGTCTTTTCATTGGTCGGTCATCGAAATCTTAGAGAAGTGCAGTCTTAGATGAAGATCCACCCCTTATAGCCAAGATCCTCCTCAGGCATCTGATGGTGTCATGGGCTCGACAACATTCTTGATCAGTTTCTGACCTCTGCTTCTCAAGGACCTCAATCCTACGACAAGTTCTGCTCAACTCGTCATCCTTTCGATCGATTACTTTTTGAGCTTTAGAAAGGGCTTTCTCGGAGCAGTCGATCTCCTTAATCAGATTAGCATTAGTAGCTTTCTCCTGCTCAAGGCAATATTTAAGCTTTTCGAGCTCGTTCTTCACTTCCACAAGTTCCAAAGGTGAAAATCCGAAAGCAGCCCTAACGAAACTTGCCAGATAATGACTGAGTGAAGCTAAAGAGTTGAAGGCCCTTGATACCTGATGTTGGACATCTTCTCCTTTTACAGTGAGCCTATCTATAGGAGGAAGATGCCTCCTCAAAAAATTGGCAGCAACCCCCAAATTATTTATAGTAGCAAAAGAGGAAGGAATCGACGACGTTTGGGGTGCCTCCTCTTGGATCCTTGTCGAAAAAACATCTAGGCCAGGAATCTCTATCCTCTGTGGTTCGACAGCCCCAACCACATCGATCGAGTTAAAGGAGCCATAAGCCTTAATGGCTCCTCCTTCCGACTCTTTGGGAAGATTTGCTTCCGTCTTTGAGACAATGCGCGTTGGGGAGGAAATGGGGATGACCTCCATGGAAGTTTCCACTGTCACTTCTATCACCACCTCCACATTTCCTCCATTGAATCCACTGGCTCGACCCTAATATTGCCCACCGAGTTTTATAAATCACTCCTTGACACGGACCTATTTCCTTCCACATCATCTGGAATAGGAGGGGGAGATGTTAAAGGAGCCTTTGGGAGTTCAGCAGAGGAACTCCTAGAAGTCTGGGTTTGAGCGGGTGAAATCTTAGCTCACAACCTTTGAGCCGATAGCCTTTTCAATATCATAGCCATCTGAGAATCCATTCGGAGTAAAAAGCGTAACAAGACAGCTTCAAAAGAAGGAATGTGAAAAATAGAATCTTTATATTCAAAAATGCTTTTCATTCTCCAGTTATCCTCTCCACATGCTTTATAGTAAGAGGGAAGAAGACAAGGAGGCACTTGTTATTAAATTTGTCCTTTTCCTATCGGCGAATGGAATGGATCTTTCAATCATAACTACTCTTACCCTAAGGAATGATAATAATAACAATCAAATGTTGGTGTGCAACTGCTGATGGATAAGTAACTCATTTGATCTAAGGCGCTATCAATGATTAGTCCTTTCGCTTGATCCTCAGACTCATCACTAGGAGGTAGTGTTATGGTGGTAATAAAATGCCTCAGATCGACTGATATACCCTAGAGGCACCTTAGCTTAGCCTATCTTGACGAGCGCTTGTGGATCAGGATATTACTATAATATCCTCTGAATAGATGACTAATGTTGGAGGACCGATCTAATCCAATATTTATGGAAACACCCCGACTGGCACCTATTATTTTTAAATCACCTCGAATAATTAAAGTCCCCCATGAATTGACCATAGTACAATTGTAATCAGATCATAAACAAGCTATCACCTACTCGTCCAAAATTATCGACGATAAATTAGGAATTCTAATCACACCAGCAACCATCATTCCATTTGAAAGGTTTTCAGAAATCTTGCCATGATGAAATTAATAGCCCAAAA
This sequence comes from Cocos nucifera, assembly GCA_006176705.1. Classification (NCBI taxonomy): domain Eukaryota; kingdom Viridiplantae; phylum Streptophyta; class Magnoliopsida; order Arecales; family Arecaceae; genus Cocos; species Cocos nucifera. Next base: position 28,797 of record QRFJ01000465.1, read on the forward strand.
TTAGTAGAATGGCATAATCATCATGTAAAACTTTTCATAAATACCACGAACCCCAAGGACCCAGGTAAGCAAAAAACCCATCTCAAAAGAAATTAGCTCCTATTTGTTTCTGACTTGAGCATCGGAAGATCCTCGTCGGAGATAAAATCCTCTGATCCGAACTTTATTTTGCAGGTTCTCAAGCTTGTCTACATGGAGCCATTTCTCCAATTCTGAAGCCAATGATTCTCAGTAGTAACACTTATTATAAGAAATATTACTCAATTAAGTTCAGAAAAATGTATGAGATTCTTTAAATTTATCTCAAAAGGTATCATATCAAAAGTATATCAATATAAAATAGATTTGATACATCATATTCAATTCTTTTGCCAAAAATAATGCAATAACATGTAAGGCAAAGATGACACTATGGATACCAAGAGTGAAAACTTTCTTAGGAAGAAACTTCTTGATACTAATAGTAAAAATAATCAATTTTATACCAATTTTTTGAAAATCAAATCATATAGTTATTTCTTTGAAAGATTTTTTTATATCAATTAAACTAAAATTTAGACCAAATTATAATTTTTTTTGATAGTTCAATAACATTTAAAGATTAATTTGCAAATTCAGCTTGATATCAAAGATTTTAGTTTTGAATTGATAAAGATGAATTGATTCAAATCAAATAGTTTTGAAGATTTGGAATGATAAATCAATTTGAATTGATATCAGTAAATCAATCAAAGCAAATAATAAAGAGATTTTTAGTTATTCTTAAAAAAAGATCATCTCCTTATTTTTTAAGAAATATCAAGCAATTGGGTTCAAAAAATATATGTATTTTTTCTAAATTTATCTCAAATAATATCATATTAGTTGTGCAAAATCAAATTTAAAATAAATATTTTTTTTTTGTGAAAAGATAAATCAATCAAATACATGACAAATAGTAAACTGTTTGATATCAATTAATTAAAACTAAAGTCCTCTTAAAATATTTAGTTTTAAAGATAAAGGACAGCTTTCTTGAAACATCTTGCTTGATATCAGCTTCAAAAGATTCAAGAAAATTATTTTTCAAATTTAATTTTTAAAATTAGTCAATTAGAATAAAGTATGAATGTTTATTAATAAATGCTCTTTTAAGATCAAAATGATAATTAAATTGATGATCAAGAAAGATATTCAAGTAAATTTAGAGGATCAAAAAGTAATCAATTGGGGAGTTTCTAATAATCAAATAAAATAAGATCAAATCAAGAAAATCAAGTATAATCAAATCAAGAAGGATCTAGATAATGGTTCTATGGGATTTGATTTAACTAGAAAATTTTAAATTCTTAGAGATAAACCTAAGATATAATGCATATCAATATATCAAGCACTTAATTTTTATAATTGAAAGTCTTATCTTCAAGTACTTATTTCACGCAAAATTTTAGAAGAATTTAGATAATTTAGTATCTTATGGAGGGAATGTTAAAAATTAGTTTTCCTTGTAGATTTAGCAATTAGGACATTCATACCCAAATGTTAAAAATTTGTTGATTCAAGTTTCTTAAATATATATTTGATAAAAAAAAGTTGAGATATCATGCTAAATTTCAAGATATATTAATTTCATATAGATTTAAAACATGATACTTATAGAAGAGCACATTGATTTAAAAAACAAAGTTTTCAAATCATATCAAACATCAAAATAAATCACTCATACTAATTTTATCGAAACATGAAAAGTATTTCAAGCAAGTGAATATGATATGAAACCATATTGATAGATTATTAAAATCAATAGAATCAATCAAATAAACATTAATGGCATGATGTGAGAAAAAGTTTAGATTTTATCCAATAGCATCATCCATCTATTTTTATTTTTAAGGCATCCATCAAAAGAATTTCTCTCCTTTAGTTTCATTGGATTCTTGGTATACCTACAAAATTACTTCATAATTTTTGGTATCCAAGTTTTCTTGGATCCATTGGAGTTAGTGCTCATTCTTGGCCAATTCTTTTAAAATTATATTCTAAAATTTTATGGCCTACTTTGTTATATTTAAAATATACTATTGAATCATTTTTTAGTGAGGCTCTAGTAATCAAATTTTTAGTATGTTGTTGTTTTTTTAAAAAATTAAAACTAGTTTCTATTTTATTGAAAATAGTCTTATTATTATTATTATTTACCATAGATTGAAGATTTTGAAAGCTAAGGATAAATTTTTTAGCTATGAGTTTCAAAATCTTAATCTTTCTTCTTAATTTCTTTATTTTCATCCAAAAGTTCTTTCTTTTCTTTTAGAAGATTTTCATTTTCTTCTAGAAAAAATTTTAAATTTTTATATTACTTTTTCAGCCCAATATTTTCTTTTACTAAGAATTTTTTAGATTTAACTATATTCTTCTTTTTTTAGTTAAAGTTTAAATTTGTTTCAAGAAATCTTTCTTTTCTTTGTCCATATTTTCTATATTTTTTAATAGATCTTCTTTTTTACTCAAAATTTTATTTTTTTCTTTGAACAAAGGTAAATTAGATTTTCTATGCTCTTTGTTTTGTAGTCTTATCTTTTGTTCATCTATTAGATCATTCAAGGCTTCATATAATTCTTCAAAAGTAAAATCAAAAGAATTCTTAATATTTACCTCATCGTCATTGGCCATGAGGTAAGAATTTATAGTTCTTTCTTTCTCTTTCTCATTTTTCTTTTCTTTGCTTTGCTCTCCCTTAATTGATGCTTTCTTCTTCTTTTATTTCTTTTTCTTTTCTTTTTTTCATCCTCATGAGACATGAGGCATAGGTTGGGGTGAGATTTTTTTTCTTCTTGAAAACTTAATTCTTTTATTTGATTTGCTCCCTCATAAATTCTTTCTAATTTCTCCCATATATATTTTATTAAAATATAAGAAGAAATTATATTAAATACAATTAAGTCTAAGGAGCAATAAAGCATGTTCATGGCCTTAGCATTTAGATGCATTGATTCTTTATCAATAAACAATGTATTTTGTGTGTGAGGGCCATTGACAATAATCTTTCGTACATTATAGTCATGTGCTTGAATGAAGATTTTTATCCTAGCTTTTCCAATAAGAATAATTTGAGCCATCAAATAGTGGAGGTCTATTTATAGAATGTCCATCATTAAAAAGAACTTTCATTTTGGATTGCCAAGATCTTTACTCTTTAACCACTAGGTTAACAATCAAATATTAGAGCACTTGCTCTGATACCAATTATTGCCTAGAGGTAGCAACCCAAAAGGAGGGGTAAATTAGGTTCATTTAAAAATTTTTATCAAATTTACTTTCTAAATAAGATGTGCTTTAATTTGTGCTATCTTTAGTGATATTGGAATGTAAGCAATAGTGTAGCAAGAAATAAAAGCATACAAAGTATGCAAAGAGATAGAAGAAAAAATACAATACAAAAATACCATAATTTATAGTAATTTGGCACAATCCACAGCTACGTCCACTCCCCAAGCTTTCCTTAGAATTTTTATTATAATCCATCCTTGATTATAGTATGTTTGTTTTTTCGAGCTTATACATAAATCTAGTTGATTTTCATAAGAGCACCAACTAAAATCTTACATCGTTAGTTTTTTGAATTCACTAACAGTCCAGTTGGTTTGGTGGGCCGACCAACCAAAACCTAATAAGTTCAATTCTAAGCTTGGACGGATCTAATCCTCAAGTTTCTTTCCTCTGAAGAAAGTTGTAAAGAAATAAAAATACAAGATAGGAATTTCAGCACAAAAGTAAAAATAGAATTTTAAACTTTTTGATCCCGAATAAGAGGTTGAATGTTCATCTCTTTTGAAGCTTGAGCACTCCTTTTTTAGGCTTGAAAGGATGCTTGAGAAGTTGTAGAAGATAGCTCTTGAATGCCCTTTGAAATCACTGCAAAACTCCTCTCTTTTTCTCTTTGTTTGATGTGCAATGGAACCCCTTTCGTTTGTAAATGATTTCTCTCTTAATCTTTCTTCCAAATTGATTATCTAGCCATAAATACCCTTAAAGATGTTTGGAGAGAGAGTTCTAGCCATTGAAAGCTCTGTAATAGCTATTGGAGTGGAGAAATAAATATTGAGCAACATTCAGAAAAGTAGCCATTGTGCGATCCCACGTCAGGAGACATCTCCATTTCCTCAGGAGACACCTCGCTATAGTACTGAGACATCTCGCTACAGTACCGAGATGTTTCCATAGCCCGTGCTAAAAAATAGCTTTCTATTTTCTGAGATGGAGTCATCTCCATTTTCTCAGGAGTCATCTTGCTACTACCGAGTCTTTCGCTACTGTACTGAGTCTTCTCCAAAATTGATGGAGAAGTCTCCAAATTTTCTAGAGAAGGCCTCCAAATTTTCTGGAGAAGCCTCCAAAATTTCTAGCTTTATTTTTCTTCATTGTTTGACCTTCCAAACTTGAATTTTTTGGTCTTAAGCTTTTCTAAATATAATTGCTTCTTTCAATTTTATTTTCTTTTCTTCTAATCTTACTTTCTTCATACTAAGCTATCCAAATATGTGTGACTTTGTTCTTTTAGGTATTTTGGCATGGTATCTTGAGAGAATTTATTTTTGAGATAAATTCTTTATTTTGGATACTTGAAAAATTCTACACACATTCTTGAAACACATGATTAGATACATAATATACTCAAAGTTTGGCAATCATTAAATTCAATCACAAGGTCAACACTGAAGAAACCAGATCTAGGATTTCAGAGCTAAATCTTGAAACTTTTTCAAGATTAGGTACTAAAAGACTAAAATAAATCAAAATTTATTCATAAAAAGTAGAAAATCTTAAATCTAAGGTCCTATTACATGATTATGGTATGAGATTAAATAAAAAATTAAAATATAAGGAAGAAAAAATTATGTTGATCATATCAACATGCATCTACACTATATCTAATGCAGGTATGTAATAACATATCAGATCTATATTATCCGTGCAAGTTAGATATTCTAACTTGCTGATTCAGGCTTGAGGATGATGCTCCAAGCTGCACACACGTCCAATCTCTAAAAGATGTCCACACGAGCCTACGAACTTCGATTAGAACTTCAATGTAGGAAATCAGCACAGTATGCTAGTACCATGCTGATCCTTCTTCGATAATCAATCTGGTTCTTTCTTCTTTTAGATTTAGACTTCTCCAAATATCAAAAGAAAGAGAAGAGATTTCAAATCTGAGTCACTCTTAAATAATCTTAAAAAGAGGAGGAGAAGAGAAGAACAAAGCAACCCTGGAAGAAGACCCTCTTCTTCTTCTCTGTTCTCTCACCTAGACACCTAGATTAGTGTCTATGAAAACCCCATGCCCAAGAGGTCTCTCATCCTGCTATTCACATGCACAAAAGCCCTCTTTAAGGTTTGGAATATCTCTAAATATTAGCCAAAAATTCATCCTATATAATGAGATATAGAGGAATCCTTGTTGGATCAAATTCTTAGACTAGAAAAGAACAAATATGGCAACTAGTTCGGGCACCCAACACTTGGGTGCACCCTCCTTTCTTTTTGGTGTGGACCATCAGAAAAAGTTGCACAAAAAAAATCCTTCTTTTCTACTAAACAAAATAGAGAGAAAATAGGGAGAAGAGGGTGCATGGGAGGAATTTTAGTTTCCTAAAACTCTATCCAAAGATAATTCAAATCAAATTCAAACTTCCTGCTTTTGACTCGGTCCACAACTAGTTGCCATATGAGAAAGAGAGGAGAGAAGTGGGCATGCATGAAGACCAGGAATAGGAGGTTTCATACACAAAATAAAGAGACAGTGGGCATGGGGAGGCATGGGGTGTAGGTGGCACAAGTAAGGTGGATCCTAGTCTTACTAGGATTCCATATTTGACTTGGTCAAATATGGTTTTTCAAACCAAATCAAACCAAAAGTAACTCAACCCAATTAAATTAGATCCTAATCTAATTAAGAACTTAATTAAATTAGATTTAATTTTAATTTAATTTTTTAATTAAATTTAAAATTACGTTGACCCAAGTCCTAATTGAACTAGGACTAGTTCTTCCTTGCACTTGGTTTATCCAATAAAGTAATTGAACTTGATCTAATCAAGTCCAAACCAAATCTAATTAAATTATATTTAATTAGACTTAATCTCAGCCCTCTGACTTAATCAAATTAAGTCAATTAGTAATCAAATTGCTAATCGATCCTCCTGCAATATTTGCACTAGGTTAAACATCAATCATATTGATCGTTTAACCTTAGAACGATTCTCAATCATTAATCAACCATCCGATTGGATTGTAAACTCTAATATGTATAACCCCATAGATCTAAATCTAAGCTGATAGCATAGGAATAAATTTTTGTACCAGTCAAAGTGACCATCTAGTAATGATATTTGATGGCCTGATAGGTCAAATGTGTAGAACAATATCCTTAGAACACTTATGGATATAGTTTTCATATAATTCATCTTCTTAACCAAAATGCTCGTAAGATACCTCAGAGTTAAACTATCAACTCTGATCAGGCTGTCCATATTATATTTCAAATATCAAATCCATCTCATGGATTACCCTAGCTAAAGTTTTACTATATTGAAATATAGTGATACATTCTTCTCTAACTCTTGGAGTGGTCAATTCCATCTTGATCACATACCCATTTTATAAGTACTTAACTATGCCTAAAAGCCTTTCGTTACTGAATTAAAAATTTAGTTAGTCTAGTACCAAAGCATAGTGAGTTGCTTGCAAGCCACTAAGATGATCTCAGGTTTAAGGAACACTTATACCTATATCCCATCAAAGACATTCTTGATAGTAAAATGCTCTAGAGTTGATCACGTTCAGTGATGATGTACCCCTACATCTTACCTATATATCATACCAATATCTCCATACTTCTTGGTTAAGAGGACAACCAACCTATATGGCATATAGCAATCTATGCTCGATAAATGATATCATCCTTATTAACAGCCTATCATTTGATCGTGAATAGTTTTAAGGACTAATTGATAAATTCTCTCTTTATCAAATCTAAATAGTCCTAAGGACTTCATCACAACAATGAAGTTCGTTAGAAGATGAAAACTTGTGATGAAAAATGTTAAAAATATATTTTATTAATCAATAAATCAATTATAATTACAATGCAGCACAACCATCAATAGGCTGACGATTGGCTTTGAAATATATTTTCTAACAAACATAACTCAAACTATGAAGCAGACTAGGTGCTCAAGCTAAGGAGCTCATATCTCAGTTATAGAGCATTATGACTGCTATGGTGACGATGCTCTTCACACATTTTGGAGCTAACTTTACGGGCCTTGAGAATGTTTGCTAGCATTTCAGCTCCAGCCCCTTCAGCATCAGCTCCAGCTCCTCTAACTCATGCTTCATCTCCTTCCGATGATGATGATTTAGATTTAGATGTAGACTTTTGATATATTTTCTTTGTAAAATATTATAATAAATTTTATTTAGTAATAAAATTTGAGTATCTCAAATATATTCTTATATTATATATTAAACTATATTTATCAGATAAATAATAAAAATTAAAAAATTAATATTATTTTATTATTCAAAATCTATTACAGCGGTTGGCAACTGCTATTGTAGACATGCCAACTACTGCTGTAGATTGCATGTTAACCACTACCATAACCTATGGTAATGGTTGTAAAACTGCTGTATTAGCTTTATGATAGTGGTTGTATAACCACTACTATAAAAATCTATTGTAGTGGTTACAGAACTACAGCCATAGATGACTTATGGCAGTGGTTGTATAACTGCTGCCATAGATTGAAGGTTCTATAGGATTGTCCTGATTAGATCAAATCATGCAGTAAAATTTTAAAACTTTTAATCTACTAATCTAATTAGTTCTAAGAGTTCTCATATCTAATTAGATAGATATGAAATAAAATACAAAAAAATTGGTATCATATATCACCTATTGCAAGATGATCTGAATGCAGTCCGAGGTTCTGACTTCAGTCATGCAGGTGCCCGACTTCTACCAGCATCTAGTCAAGTCAGATCTAGAGGTTTTCTTCTTCTAGATCTGAGCTTAGAAAATTAGATCCTGAAACTTCATGTTGTGCCTTTGATCCGATCTCCGGCATCGATCCGATCGTCACACGATCGGGTCTTCTTCAACATGGTCTTGCAGTAGCAGCACCTCGATACTCAGATGGCTGATCTACCCAAAACTTGGGCATGGAGAAGAGGAAGAAGAGGAGGGAGAGGAGGCACAGAGGAGAGGGAGAGATAGGGTCTAGGCATGGAGAATGGAATGGCCAAACCCTTTGGCCATGGTCTCTATTTATAGACAAACCTAGAGTTCTTAGGCTTCTAGACTTTGAACAAGTCAAAGCTAAGAAGCAGAAGGATTCCTTGTGAAAGTCCACACCCCATAGTGGTTTTTCATCTAGTTTTGTCACATAAGATCAGAATAAAATTGGTGTCAGACTCTTATTTGCATAAGGGAGTTGGCGCAGATTATCTCTCTCTAGAGAGTTTGAATTTTTCATTTTCAAACTCTTTTGACCCATTCAAACTTATTTGAATGAATAGCCTCCCAATCTCCTTATCTTATCCACTAGGGGCACATGCCAGGGAGGGGCGTAAGCCCTTATCTCTCCATGAATTCATTTAGGGATGCATGCCTTAAGAGAAACTCCAGGAGTGCACGCCCCTCCTTTCTTTCCTACAAAGACCTAGTCAAAATTGCCTTATTTCGATCCTTATCATATAAGACTAGGACAAGCCATGATTTGACCAGGACAAGCCTTGATCTAACCAAGACAAGATTTAGTCAGACCAGGATAAATCCATATAGGGTTTCTGGATGAGCCAAATCAAATTTGACTGAGTCTAGATCAACCAGGAAGTCCATAGAAGGAGAAAGTTAGGTTCAATTATGTGCTAGCATGATTTTCTTGAACCTAATTAGATCTAATCTAAATCAATCAGACCAAAAGGGCTAAAACCCATTGGGTGTAAGTGGGTCTTCAAGAGGAAAAGGGGCACAGACGGAAAGGTGGAGATCTATAAAGTTTATCTGGTTGTCATGGAGTATCATCAATGTTATGGTATAGACTATGACGAGATGTTTTCTCCTATGGCAATGCTTAAGTCCATTCAGATCATGCTTGTGATAGCTGCCTATCTGGATTACGAAATCTAGCACATGGATATGAAAACAGCTTTCCTGAATGGAGTGTTGGACGAAGAGGTGTATATGATACAATCTGAAGGGTTCACATCCGTAGATGAATCTAAGGTGTATAGGCTTCAAAAGTTTATTTATGGACTGAAGCAAGCATCTCGAAGTTGGAACATATATTTTGATAGGATGATTAAGATGTATGGCTTTGTTAAGAATGGAGAAGAGTCCTGCATATACAAGTAGGCTGATAGTCCAGCAGTAGTATTCCTGATATTATTTATGGATGACATTCTCTTAATCGAAAATGATATCCCTGCATTACAAGGAATAAAGATCTGGCTGTCATCATAGTTCTCCATGAAGGATTTAAGAGAATCTTCCTATATCCTAGGGTTGAAGATCTATAAAGATAGATCTAAAAGGTTGCTCGGGTTATCCCAGTCTACATATATTGATATTATGCTGAAGAGGTTCAGTATAAAGAATTCTAAGAAGGGCTATCTACTGATAGGTTATAAAATTTCTCTCTCGAAGAGTGATTGTCTGACAACACCTCATGAGAGAGAGCATATGAATAGAATTCCATATGCTTCGGTAGTGGATTCTATTATGCATGCCATGATATGTATGAGACGAGATGTGGCATACTCACTAGAAGTAGTGAGTAGATACTAATCCGATCCAAGAGAGAACCACTGAAAGATTGTTAAAACTATCCTGAAGTATTTGAAAAATACCAAGGATCATGGCTTGTTTATGGCAAGTCAGACTTGAGACTTATGGGGTTTATAGACTCCAAATTCCAATCTAACCATAATGATAGCAAAAGTGTATCAGGATATGTATTTATCCTTAATAGTGGAGCTATCTGTTCGAAAAGTTTCAAGCAGCAAATCATGGTCGACTCAGTTTGCAAGGCAGAGTATGTTGCTACATCAGATGCTGCCAAAAAAGCAATGTGGCTGAAGAAGTTCATCATCGAGCTCGGAGTAGCACCCTTCCTTGATGGTTCAGTTCTACTCTATTATGATAGTTCTGGAGCCATTGTTCAAACAAAGGAATCGAAGGCACACCAGCAGACAAAGCATATTCTGCGCCACTATCATCTTGTCCGAAAGATCATGGATTGAGGTGATGTCGACCTTCAGAAGATCAATGGGAAGGAGAACCTAACCGATCCATTCACTAAAGCCATTATGGTGAAGGAGCTCGACGACTTCAAATCGAAGATAGGTATTAGATACTACACCGATTGACTTTAGGCCAAGTGGGAGGTTATTGAAAATAGTATTCCAAAGTCAATCGTTAGCCTATTGATGGTTGAGCTATCTATTATAATTATATATAAATTATTAATAAACAAAAATTATTTTAATATTTTTCATCATAAATTCTCATATCTTCTAATGAACTCCTGTGTTGTGGTGAAGTCTTTAGGAGTATTTAGAATCGATAAAGAAGGATTTATCATTTCTTTCTTAAACCTGTTCGCGATCAAATGGTACGTTATTACTAAGGATGATAATATTTATCGAGTGTAGATCATTGTGTGCCATAAGGGTTGGTTGTCCTCTTAATCAAGGAGTGTGCAGACACTAGTATGATATGCAGGTGAGATGTAGGGGTACATCTGCACTAAACATGATCAACTTCGAAGCTTTTTTACTGTCAAGATTTGCTCTAATGGAATATAAGTATAAGTATCCCTCCAACTTGAGTCACCATGATGACTTTGAAGCAACTCACTATGTTTTGATACCGAACTATCTAAATTTTTAATTCAGTGATGAAAAATTTTTAGGCACAATCAAGTACTTGATGAGTCGGTGTGTGAGTCAAGATGGGATTGACCACTCCAATTTAGGAGCTATGTTCAATTGTGTTTTAATTTAGCAACTCCTTGGCTAGGGTAGTCCTAGTGAGGGGTCGTAGGATTGATTGCTTTAAGATACGATTTGGATGTACTTTTCAAAGTTGATAGTGTAATCCTGAGTCATCCTTATACACATAGGTCAAAGGGATAAATTATGCAGTAATCATATTCACATAGGTTCTGAATATTATAATTATGACTATTTGACCTATCTGAATGTTAGGTACCATTGTTAAATGGTCACTTCAATTAGTATAGGAAGTGGTTCTTATGCTACTAGGTTAGGTTTGAACCTGCGAGGTCACACATATTATAAGTTTCTACCTGATTTGATGGCTAGTGAGAGTCCCACTAGACTGGGACTCTATGGTCAAGAGTCCTATTGGATTGGAACTCTTCAACCAAAAGTCCTATTGGACTAGGACTCTGAGTCCTGACTATTCGAAACTCTATGATCAGGAGTTCCACTAGACTATGACTCTATGGTCAAGAGTTCCACTAGACTGGACTCTATGATCGAGAGTCATACTGGTCTAGGACTCTGTGATCATGAGTTTCACTCATTTCGGACATCGGGATCAAGAGTCCCACTGGTTTGGGACTCTTCGATCAAGAGTTTTATTTTGATGGGATTGTTGTCTGGACACCCTCTAGATTTAGACTCTATATTTATGAGAATATTAATTAGTGATTTGATTGCTAATTAACTTATTCAATAATTATTTTTAGATCAAGTCCAATTGAATTAGATTCAATTGGGTTTGACCCGATTAGGTTATACGATGACATAATCACCATGAAGGTTTGATCCCTGATTTGATCAGGGGTTAGGCTTAATTAATTCTTGATTTGATTAGAATTTAACTAAGCCAAAATGAGTTGAATTTAATCTAGTCTAATTGGATCTAACCAATTTGGATTGGATTGGTCTAATTGGATGAGAAGTTTTGAGACTAGTTTGACCTAGTCTTCCATGTGCCACCTCACCCTTTTTTTGTGCCAAACTTTCTCCATAAGAAAGGTTTTCTCATGATGTTTTTCCATGCAAAAGAATGTTTGCACCCTCCCTTCTCATGACCCATAAGGATGGGTTTTATCTGGTTGCAATTTGAATTCAAATAGGATTTGAATTCAAATGGCTAATCTCTATCCTATCTTTCCCACACATGCCACTTTTGAGTTATGCACCCTCTATAAAATTCCTAAATTTTTTTTGGGATGTGTGAAACTTTTGAGACTCCTCCCATCTGGTGCATGAGCCCTTCCCAACATGAGAAAAATAAGAAAAAATCAAAGAAGGAAAAATTGAGAGAGAAAAGTAGGTGCTAGGGTTTGAGTTTGTGCTGCCCTAGTTCTTGATCTAGGACTTCTGATTTGATTTTGTAAGATCTAAGCATCAGATCTTCACAAGATATTTTAGAATACTTCCTCATCCTCTCTTCTTCCCATGCTACTGATTTGGAGCATCCAAAGTTTTGGTGGAGGGAGATTGAAATTGTTCGATCAGATCTAGCTATCAGGAGCGTCCATCATCAAGCTAGCACTCAGGAGGAGCCAATCGGGATCAGGATCTCATGTGAACCATCCATGGAGGCCAGACATATATGTGGCTGCATTATGATGATCAAATCTTCTTGGGGATCAGATTGGTGGTGACTCAATTGCGGAGATCCTCTACCCATGGTAGGTAACGTGTTCTGAACATTTTGCATAGTAAAAGTGTTTTACTGCTCATAGCCTTTTATTTTCAGATTCATTACATGCATGTATATCATATTAGATTCTAGTAATGTAGGATTTGTAGATCAGATCTATAGCTCTTTGTAAATTAATTAGATTAATTTTTATTTTTGTCGTGATTAATTTTTTTAAAAATATTCTAAAGTAGAGCTAGAAAACTTGCATGCATCCCATCAAATGGGATATATCATGATCTCCATCGTCAACATCATCAAAATACCTTTTGATGGATTAGAACTCTATTTAGTTCATCCAATTAGAATTATCAATCATTAAGATAATTCTAATTGATCTAAAATCCATCAGTGATACCTAGCAGTATGTGGTAGCAACATATCAGAATCAAATATGAATCTTTCGGTGCAGCCAACTGTATGATTGAGTTTCTCTATCATGAGCTCTAACAAGATCTAGATCAAGATGAACTCATCAGATCCAATACTTGTCATATGATTGAATCATTCGATTTGAGTCCGATGTGAAATCCTAATAGAAACTTCTTTCTATTATTTCATACTGCCATGGCCATAGGCTTTAGGACTCGATCTCATGATCACCATAGGACTACTCCTCTACCGAGGTTGATAGATCCTATCTTGGTGTGACTCAATTTCTATAATGAACATGCTATAGCCAACATACACCTCAGAATTCTAAATGACTAGGAGACCAAGTTATGGTGTAGTCAAACTATAACTCCCTTAAGATGAATTGCTGATGCACCTTAGGTCAAAGAATTAGACACACAACTATAGCATCGAGCTAGTCATCGATGAGAAGATAGACTTTCTTATGATTGCTCGAGGTAGTCATGCTCAGTACCTTGTTCTTAATAAGTATCTATCCTCTCACTTCGATGTCTCCACACTATAGACTTAAGACTCATCTAGTCTAAGAAAGTGATTGTACACCAATCTTTCAGATCGATTACCATCCTCATGATGATCCTATGATTAGAAAAAATTTATGAGTTAATTATGATAACGCATGTCTCAAATTCTCAACTCTTGAGAATATGTGTTATCATACTCAATAACACAATAGATGGATCGCAGACACTTAATACATAAATATGATAGAAGAAATAATTTTTTTATTAATTATAAGTCAAAATTATAAAAATTCTCTTAGAAAGTATTTATAAATGTCGATCAATCTGGCTTCTAGGGTACATGTTTAACATATATTACCTATTACAACAATTATTTAACCTCTACCATAGAGGACCTATGGCAGTGATTAGACAACCGCTGCCATAGATCCTAATGCAATGCTGTTATAGTGGCAGTTGAATAACTACTGCTATACATGATATATGGTAGTGATTATGATAATTGTTGCAAAAATCACTATCATAAACCTATGGCAACAGCGATAGTTGCGCTACGATAGTGGTTCCGAACTATTGCCATAGCCCTTTACTATAGTAGTGATAGGCGGTTTCATGCATGCATTTCAAAATTTTTTGAATTTTTAAAGTAGTAGAAGATATTAAGATTAAATACTTTTAATCCTAGTGTTGCTCAAAGAATTGATTTTGATGATTATAAAATATTTGAGGGGATACTAATAATTTTGGCTTGGAAAAAGATCAATTGTATTTCAGGTTTAATAAGAAATTTCAAGTTTACAAAAGATAGATGATGAGGGGCAAAATAAAAAATTTTATAAAGTTGAAGAAAATATGTTTTGAAAGCCTCAACAATAAGTCTAGAAGATTTTCGATCTGTTGGAGGTAGTTTTATAAATTTTAGATGTATAATTTAGAAGAAAATCAGAAAAAAAGATGATGAGGGGCAAAATCATAAATTTTATAAAGTTGGAGAAAATCTATTTCGAAAGCCTCAAGAGTGGGAATAGAAGATTTATGATCTATTAGAGGTAATTTCATTTTTTTGAATGTATATTTTGAGAGAAAATTAATTTTTAAGAAAAGGATCGACCCCTGTTAAAAAGGGCTGAATGGCACAGGTTTCTTTGGCTGGCACACCAAAGGGGTTGACCCCTAGGTCATCCCTTATGCAAGGGGTCGACCTCTGCTATTCCAAAGGCCAATTTTATAGACATGAGATTTTTCAGCTGTCTATCATAGAGGTCGACCTAGTCAACCCTTGTGCAGGGGATGACCTAGGGGTCGATCCCTGCGACGAAAAAACTCTGCAACGACTATTTTCTTGATTTATTTTGACAATATTTAATAAGCATTTAAAGCCCTCTAACGGCTCTAAACCTATCCAAATTGTTCTCTAACACTTACTGAAGATTTAAAGGCTCAAAAAGAGAGAAGAAATCAAGAGATTCAAGCATTCATTTCAATCCTAAGCAAAAAGCCCTCTTCAAGCAAAGAAGCTTTCATTTCAAGTTCACCAATACCTCAAGAGCTCATTTAAGTCTTCAACAACTTTGAGAAAAATCAGAAAAGCTTCTTTCTTTATTGTGTAAAGAGCTTTTAACATTTTATTTCCTCATTAAAGGGGCTAACTTTGTATTTCATTATCATTTACTCTTATACTTTATTTTCATATTATTTTAAGTTTTGGAGATTCTAAAACTTGGGAAGGTCACTCTGAACCTTGAATCAGAGTATGTAGAGTTGGCTTGTACCCAAAAAATAAGCATGATAGCTTGGGATAGCTAGGATTGGAGGTTTTCAACCGTGTATTCAGTTTGAATATGGTTAGTGGATTTAAATTTCTAAGTAGAAGCTTGGAGAGTAGATGTAGGTGCAAGGTTGACATCGAACCACTATAAATCTTGCTTGTTTATGATGTGCTTGCTCTCTCTTCATCTTTATTTTCTTAAATACTTGCTCTCTTATAATTTATCTTTTTATTTCACTTAAATCATCCACCACATACAACTTGCATATCATCACATTGTCTTTGTTATTCTAATTTAGCTTTAAAATTTTAAAAACTCAATTCATCCCCTCCTATTAGGTTGCATAGCTGGACAACAAGTGGTACCAGAACAGATACTCTGTTATTAGTTGTTGATTTAACCATCAAGAGCCAAAGATCTTAGCAATCCAAAATAAATTTTTTTTTTAATGATGGATATTTTATAGATAGACTCCTATTGTTTGATGGCTTAAATTATACTTATCAAAAATCTAGGATAAAAATATTCATTCAAGCACATGACTATAATTTATGAAAAATTATAATCAATAGCCTACACACACCCAATGTATCAATTCATGATAAAGAAATGATTCAAATGAATGCTAAAGCAATGAATTTACTTTATTATTCATTAGAAATAAATATTTTTAATATAATTTCTTCATGTAATTCAGTAAATCAAATATAGAAGAAATTAGAAACTACTTTTGAGGGAGCAAATAAAAAAAAATATCAAGCTCCCAAGAAGAAAAGAAAACTCACCTCAACTCATGCCTCATGGTGCATGAGGATGAAAAGAAGAAGAAAAGAAAGAAACAAAAGAAAAGAAAGCATTGACTAAGTGGGAACAAAGCAAAGAAGAGAAGAATGAGAAAGAGGAGGAATGTATAAAAAGTTATTGCCTCATGGCTCAAAATGATGAGATATATCATGAACACTCCTTTGAATTTACTTTTAATCAATTATATGAAGCCTTTAATGAGTTAATGGATGAACAACAAAAGATAAGGCTACAGAATAAAGAACTTAAAAAATCTAATCTATCTTTGGTTGAAGAGAAAAATAAAATTTTGAGTGAAAAAGAAGATCTATTAAAAAATATAAAAAACATGGCTAAAGAAAAGAAAGATTTCTTAAAATAAATTAATTCTTCAACTAAAGAAAAGGAAAAATTGATTAAATCTAAAAATTTATTAGTTGAAGAAAAGGCTAAGCTTAAGAAGGAAAATGATATTTTAAAATCCTTCCTAAAAGAAAATGAGATAATTTCAAATGAGAAATTGATTTTAACTCTAGAAAATCTAAACTTAAGAATTAAATTGCTAAGTTAAAACCTATGGTAGAAAAGTTCACTCTTAGCTCAAATAAATTTTAAATGATACTTGAAAATCAAAAGACCATTTATGATAAAGCTGGCCTAGGCTATAATCCTCTTAAGAAATAAAAATTTCTGAAAAATATCTTTGTGAACTCATCAAGCAACAAGTTTTCAAATATTACTTGCTTTAAATATGAAAAAATAGGACGTAAATTCTATACATGTTTTTTTAGTAAATATGAAAATTCAAATGTGAAGAAGATTTTGGTTCCAAAATGAACTATGAGCTCTAACCTTCACAGACACAAGATGACTTGGGTACCAAAAACTAGTAAATGATTTTGCAAGTACACCAAGAATCTAATGGAATAAAATGAAAAAATACTTGTAGTTGGATGCCTTGGAGATGGACTTGGATGAGTGATGATATTGATAAAATCTAAACTTTTCTCACATCATACCATCAATATTTGTTTGATTAATTCTATTAATTTTAGTGATCTATCATTATGATTTCATATTATGATTACTTGCTTGAACTTCTTTTCACATGTTAGTAAGATTAGTATGATTGATTGATTTTAATAATTTAAATATTTTGATTTTAAAAAAAAATCAATATGCTCTCCTCTACTTATCATGTTATGATATGAATTAAAATTATCTTGAAATTCAATATGATATAATAGCTTCCCATATCAATTTTGCAATTAATAAACTTAAATTAAAATATACTTAATAAGATGTGAATATTTTTGAATTACTGAGCATACATGTAAAACTGATATTTGGCATTCTCCTATAAGACACTTAAATATTAAAATTTTTCAAAACTTTGCATTTTTTTAAGTTACTTGAAGATAAAATATCTATTTATAAAACTCAAGTGCTTGATGTGTTGAATTACATTGCATATTAGTTTATCCCTAAGGATTTGGAATTTCATAGTTCAACCAAAACTCATAGAGCTAAAATCTAGACTTTCTTTTACATGAGTCCCTTGACTTGATAATCTTGCTCCCATGATTGATTAATTCTTGATCCCCCAATTTGACTTAAATATATTTCTTGATCATCGATTTAATTGCCTATTGATTCTTATTCAATTTAATTAAATTTTCTTGCATCAAAAACTACTTAAACTATTTTTTGCTTCGAGGTGCCAACTTCTAGTGTCATTAGAGTCGACCTCTCTTCAGAAGCTGACTCTTGATTTAGCAGGAGTTGATCTATTTTTTGGAATTAGTTCTTCTATTTGAAAATATCTCAAGGCTCTATCATTTTATTATCAATTTTCTCGAGCTATAATTCCTTTGAAACCTCTCTCCTACTAAAATCAAACCTTTCCTCTCCATTTCTATTCTAATCTTGCAGTCCTTATTCTCCAATGGCATCCTGAAAGTATTTTGCCCAAAGGAAGAGAAATTCTAGTTTTCAAAATGAAAGGTGTGCAGACTGAGATAAATGTTGATAGCATTGGACGCACGCTACACATATACAGACCAGTAGAAGCTCCTTAGATTATCTCAAGTAGCTACACATTTAAGATTTGTATTTGATTGAGATGATGATTGAGGGTATTGAGGATATCAGCTCTCATGCTATAGCAGTGATGATGATGAGACTCCTACAATAGACTCTACTACAGTAAATATCAGAATAAGAAGCCAGTAGAGTAGCATGAACAAATAGAGACAGCTTCACTTTCATAGACCAACCATCCAAATACTAGCTCATGATTATCTAATAGACTGGATGAGGATGCATTTGTTGAGAGACTCTCCATCAAGATCGTAGTGTCAGTCTGTGCAAAGCTTTAGAAGTATATATTAGAGGCACACCAGACAAGATGAGATTAGATAGAGGCATTATCATTAGTCAGAGATGAGTTAGAAAGATTGATACGGGTACTCACTACAGCAAGAAAGGTGTTCACTACCAAGCCCAGTCATTTGGAGATATTAGACTATACTCTTCTTCTACCTAGCCTAGATTTACACCTTAGGATTTTCCTGACATACACTTAAGATGCTAGGATTTCTTTCCATAGCTTTAATAACTCTTTCAATCTATTTTTGGCATCGATATAGGATATAGCTCTCATACATTTTGCATGCTTTCATGATTTTATCTTTGTAATCACTATTAGCTAATCAATCAAAATTTCATCTTTTTGTAAAAATTTGATGTGTTTGATATTATTTGTTTGACTCAATATTCGCTTTGCTTGCAAAACAAAGGGAGAGAAATGATTACTTATTTAAATTAATTAAATATACCTAATTTGAAAGAAATAGGTCGAGAATTAAGAAAAGTTAATTTTTCGACACAGGGGGAGAGTTAAGAAAATCAAGTTTTTTAGCATTTGTTATGAAAAATAGGAAAGAAATAATTTTAAACTGAATAAAAAAAAATATTATTGAAATATTAAAAGTAAAATTATTTTGATCTATTGATGCACTCTTATTGTTCTAGTTATTTGATTTGCTTTAGAGAAATCATTTCTATTTTACTTTTTATTCAATCATACTTTGCATGGTTTAATCCTATCATAATTTTTTAATAATTAATTGGTATTAAGCTAAATCTTGAAAAAATATTTTACTCCAAATAAAAATTTTAGATAAATATTTTTTGAATCTCATGAGAAATCATTACTAGGCATTTATTTATTTCTTGACTTGTTGGTTCACTTATACTTTAGCTTTCATGTTTTGCATTGGTATCAAAGAATTCATCCTTAAGTGAAGTTTTATAATTGGTATCAAATAGATTTCTTCTGCCTTGCACTCCATTGCTTTCTTTTGATAATAAGAAAAGAATATTTTATCTCGAATCTGGTTTTGCATAGCTTATATGATATCTTTTGACATAAATTCAAAGAATTTCATATCTTTTCTGAACTAAATTGAGTGATATTTTTTTAAAAAAGAAAGATCTAAATTTAAATAGTAAATCTCTCTATGATTTGCATAGTATATTGGTATCAATTCAAAATGACTTATCCAAATAATTTGATCTGAGCTTAATGGATTTATCTTTTTTGATAAAAAAATAAAATAATTGGTATCAGATTTTATCACTTTGTACTCCATCTTTTGACAAAAAATGGAAGGAAAAAAAGAATGCTTTGTCTCAAATCTAAGTTTGCACAGTCATATTTTAATATGATAATGTTTGAGATAAATTACAAATGTTTGATACCTTTTCTAAACTCAATATGTAATATTTTTTAAGAAAAGAAAAAAATATTTTCTTAAAAAATAATTATTAAAAAAAATAAATTTCTTTGTGATAATATATCCAAATTCTCAATTTTAAAAGAATCTATTTATCTTGGATTTTTAAAGCTTAAAACTATTTCTTAGCTAAATTTGAAAAGTATTTTTTTTTAAATCTATAGTTTTTTTGAAAAAATATATATAGTATTATAATTGTACTTTCTAAATAAGGAAGAAATATTTTTTAAACTAAATCTTATTCCATTTTTGATTAAGTTGTGTCAAAAGAAATAATTTTTTAAACTTAAAAAGAAATCACTTGTATTATTTGATTTGTTCATCTTTGATTGAAGCATTTATATATTTTTCGACTTATGGATTCATATTTTGATTGATATGATTGTGTCATCATTTCTAATGATTAATGAATATTTTAAAAATGCTCAACATCAATTGATCATTTTGATGTTATCATAATTGAAGACATCCTATTGTAGATATTTCATTTTAAAATCAATGATCGAAAAATTTTCATAAAAAAGAATTTACTATATCATGATTTGATTGATTATTTGATTGATGGTTGATTATTTGAAACTCAATATGCTTACTTTAAATAAGTGCAATAGAGAAAGAAAATACTAAAAAAAATAATTTGATCTTAAAAGACTATTTAATTAAAAATATCTTTATTTACAAAAATAAGGAGGATAATTCATTTAAGATGAATTAGTTACAAAATTGGTATCAATCAAATTTAAAAATCTGAGCTTAAAAGTTAAATTAGTATTAGTTCAAGATTAATGTGGTAGCAATTAATAGTACTTAACTTGAAAGAAAACAAGAGAGAATAAATTTAAAAATATTATGTGATGAATTTTATGGTATTCACTTTTGGAAATAGGTGGAGAGATATTTGCTGCAAATTGGTATTGAAAATATCGATATTAATCTTAAATTCTCAATCATTTAGTTTATAATTCTCTCAAATTTATACTTTATTTTAATTAATTTTAAATTCTCAATCAAATGCCTTAAAATATTTTTGATTTATGCTTTCATGTATTAATTCAGTTTGATTTACTTGATTTAAAGTGTTATTAATTTGAAGTAGTATCAGATAAATAAATTATTCTCAAAAGTTGAATCTCACTTAAAATGATATCATTCATATGCTGATTTTATAATTTGATTTATCTGAACATTTTTGATATTCTTGGAGTTTGAATTGAAAACTTTTCTTACTCCTAGAAATAAATTTATAAAATTTTTAATGTATAATGTAAGATCTTTATAAAGTTATTTTTAGCTTTGATACTATCTTTCATAATTTTTTGATACATAAATTTTTAAAGTTTAATTGACTAAAACTTCTTGAAAATAGTAAAGAATAAATATTAAAATTGATGTCAATTTTTTCTATTATACTTGTTTTATTTGAAAATCTTTATTTTTTTGAAATTGAATTAAAAATCCAAATTGATGGTATCAAATAGAAATTTGATATCGAACATACTTTTCTTAGTATCAAATGTGCTAAAATATCTTGAAAAGCTCTATCCCTCAATATTGACTTAAAAAATCTGAATTAAAACTTTTTAGAAAGGAGAAGAGTAATATCAATACAAATTTGATATCAAACATACTTATTTTTATATTAAATATCTCATGAAATTCAAATTTAATACCCTCTTGAAATTAAATCAAATTTTTTTGAATTTGATATATTTATTTTGATTGATTTTGATGATATATTTCAATGATTTATTTGATGCATAAAGATTAATATATATATATATATATATATATATATATATATATATATATATATATATATATATGTTATGCTTGACTTCTTTGTTTAAAACATTGAAAAGCTCCATTCCTCTTAAAGCTTAAAAGTACATATTTGAAAATTTGATTAAAGAGTTATACTTATTTAAACTTTGATATTTGAATTCAAGCAAATTTTTGAAATAGAAGCAATATCTTAAGTTTGTTTTAAATCCAAAGATAAGTTTTCAAAAGAAGATGATTCATTTGACTTTATTTTTTGAATTTGATATATCTCTCATTTGATACATTCTTACATCTTATTTATTTTGATGGTTCTTCTTAATCCTTCCTATAAGCTTTTTAATATTATCAAAAATGGGAAGAAGAATGTTGAGTATATACTTAATGAATTGATACTTAAAATACTCAATAATTTGATGCTTGAAATCTTAATACTTATTTATTTAAATTAAGATATTATAGCATAATGAGTATATGAAAAATATATAATAAATTAAAGATAAATTAAGAATATTCATGAAGTATGCATTCATATGTTTAGTCAATTACTTCATGACATGGTGGTTTGGTATAACTATTTTGATTGTATGTGGTGCTTACCTTGTATGGCTAACTATTTTTACTTCTGAATTTTTTATGTAAACTCTATGTCACATCTTTATGTATTCTGACTAGAACTATTTACTTAATGTATGATTCATATGACTCTTATGTATTTTGAATATTGGCCTCTTATTTTGTCAAAAAAGGGAGAGTAAATTTTTATTTCAAACAAGAAAAGAGTAGTTTTAATTGATGATGTCAAAAAAGAAGAGTAAATATATTATTTAGTATAAGCAATAATTATTAATTGATGATGTTAAAATTACATGCTTGATGATTAATGATGTTAAAATTATATGCTTGATGATTGGCAATTTTTTTTTATATAGCCCCTAACATCTCTTCTAAAAGAACTAAGTTATTTTGTAGAAATCGAGGTTTATACTATGATTTCTCTATCCTATATGGTAATGATACACTATGATCATCTACCTATAGGCATTCACATTATGTCTTGATATTATAAAGCCCATGCCTTAAAAATTTATGTCAATTGAATATATTTATATATTACCTTAATTTTAAACTCAAAATTCTTAATGGCACTATTTTACTTCAATGTTCTATACATGTCTTATTTTGCTTATACTCAAATATTTTATCATCATCAAAAAGAAAAAGATTGTTCCTCCAAAAATTAATTTTAATGATTATAAAATATTTAAAAAAATATTAATAATTTTGGCTTGGAGAAAGATCAATTATGTTTCAAGTTCAATAAGAAATTTCAAGCTTCCTAAAGAAAGATGATGATGGGCAAAATCATAAATTTTATAAAGTTGTAAAAAATATATTTTGAAAGCATCAACAATAAGTTTAGAAGATTTTTGATCTATTGGAGATAGTTTTATAAATTTTGGATGCATAATTTAGAAGAAAGATGATGAGGGTTAAAATCATAAATTTTATAAAGTTGGAGAAAATATATTTCGAAAGTCTCAAGAGCAAGAATAGAAGATTTGTGATCTATTGAAGGTAATTTTATATTTTTTGGATGTATATTTAAAAAAAAATTAATTTTTAAGAAAAAGGTTGACCCCTATCAAAAGGGGCTGAATGGCACAAGTTTCTTTGGCTGGCGTACCAAAGGGGTCGACCCTTAGGTCATTCCCTATGCTA
Source organism: Cocos nucifera (assembly GCA_006176705.1). NCBI lineage: Eukaryota > Viridiplantae > Streptophyta > Magnoliopsida > Arecales > Arecaceae > Cocos > Cocos nucifera. Next base: position 52,249 of record QRFJ01000465.1, read on the forward strand.
GGGGTCAACCTATGCTATTCTAAAGGCCAATTTTAAAGAACATGAGATTTTTCGATTGTCTGTCATAGAGGTCGACCCCGTGTAGGGGACGACCTAGGGGTCGACCCCAATGATGAAAAAACTCCACAATGGCTATTTTTTTGATCCATTTTATCCATATTTAATATGCATTTAAAGCCCTCCAATGGCTCTAAATCTATCTAGATTTCTCTCTAATACTTATTGAAGATATAAAGGCTCAAAGGGAGGGAAGAAATCAAGAGATTCAAGCATTCATTTCAGCCCTAAGCAAAAAGCCCTCTTCAAGCAAAGAAGCTTTCGTTTCAAGTTCACCAACCCCTTAAAAGCTCATTCAAGTCTTCAACAACTTTGAGAAAAATTAGAAAAGCTTCTTCCTTTATTGTGTAAAGAGTTTTTAACATTTTATTTACTTATTAAAGGGGCTAATTTTGTATTTCATTATCATTAACTCTTATACTCTATTTTTATATTGTTTTAAGTTTTGGAAATTCTAAAACTTGGGAAGGTCTCTCCGAACCTTGAATCAAAGTGTGTAGGGTTGGCTTGTACCCATAAAATAAGCATGCTAGCTTGGGATAGATAGGGTTGGAGGTTTCCAATGGTGTATTCAGTTTGAATACACTTAGTGGATTTAAATTCCTAAGTAAGAGCTTGGGGAGTGGATGTAGGTGCAAGGTTGGCATCGAACTACTATAAATCTTACTTATTTGTGATGTGCTTGCTCTCTTTCCATCTTTATTTTCTTAAATACTTACTCTCTTACTATTTATCTTTTCATCTCACTTAAATTACCTACCACATACAACTTGCATATCATCACATTGTCTTTGTTATAATAATTTAGCTTTAAAATTTTAAAAATCCATTTCACCCCCCCCCCACCCCCCCTCTTGGGTTGCATAGCTAGGCAACACCTAGCATGCAACTAATCTAATAAAAAACTACCTATCATAGATCATATGACATAAAAACATACATAATCTGAAATCAAAACATAGATCATATCTATGATGTAGACATATCTACCAAGAATATTGAGATCGGATCTCAATACCTGAGCATGGGTTGATATACACCATAGCTAAATTTCATGGACTTGTTCATTTCTACTAGCCGCACAGATATCCGGCCTCCGCATGTATCTACATAAAGCTTCGATCTGATCGACCACCCTAAAGTACTGCTAGCTCCTTGTAGAGATCCTCTTGATGGCTGATTGATCTCCTTCTTCAGATCTCTTGGATGCTCTCTGAAAGGAAGAAGGATTGGAGGAAGAGGAGGTGGAGGAAGACTCTTGAGAACTCCTCTATTTTCAGCACATAACTCTCAAGACCTTAGAACCCTAGGATCTTCTATACGCCAAATATGGAGTCGCCCACCTCAAATCACATCCCCACTAAGATCTCATGCACAACTAGATTTCCATGATGATATTTTAGATTTCTCATGGTGAAAAATATTTTCTTAGATATCCCTCATGCACGCCCAAAAGAATCCCTTCTTAAGGTTGGTGAACAAGGGAGTTAGGATAGGATAAGGATAGGTTTAGTTTAATTCAAATTCAAACCCATTTGAATTCAAAATCTAAACTAATTTAATCCTTATCAACAACGGAGAGAGGGGGGCATTGAGAAGTGGTTTGGCATGGGAAACACTTCACACAAATTTAGAATTTGCATGAAGAAATGGAGTGGAGAAAGGGAGTTGGTGCAAGGTTAGGAAGTCCAATCCTATTGGACTTTTATTTGGTCCAATTTGGTTCTTATCCAAATCTAATTTGGTTAGACTCAAATGAATAAATGAACCTAATCAAATTAGGCATCTAATCTACTCAATTAAATTCTAATCAAATTAGAAATTAATCAAGCCCAAGTCCTGATCCAATCAAAAATTATTCTTTCTTAGCGATTAGGTTATCTTATAACCTAATCAGGTCACACCTAATCGAATCCAATTTAATTAGACTTGATCCAAACCTAATTGCTCAATCAAATTGAGCTAATCAGTAATCTAATTACTAATTAATCCTTCTATAATTTGCTAACTATTAATAAATTAATTTATCATAATTTTTGCATAAGGTTAATCATCAATCGTATTGATGATTATATTCTTGAATGATTCATAATCATTGATCAACCATCTGATCATGACAAAAATCTTTATTGTGCATGACCCCATAGATTTGAACACTAAGTTGATAGTATAAAAACTAATTTTTGTACTAATCAAAGTGACCATCTAGCAATGATACTCGATGTCTGAATATGTCAAATTATTGCAAAGCAATATTCAAGAACCCTGATATATGGTTACCATATAATTCATCCCTTTGACCCTTAATGCTTAGAATAATTTTAGAGTTAACTATCAACTCTTAATTAGTACATCTGTATTGTATCTCAACCTTATAAATCCTATGACTCCTTATAAGAGTTATCCTAGCCAAGATTTTACTAAATAAAAATATAGCATAGTATTTTCTCCTGAAATCAGAAGCGGTCAATCCCATCTTGACTCATACAAAGATTCACAAGTATTTGACTATGCCAAAAAATCTTCTATCACTATATTAGAAATATAAGTAGTCCGGCATCAAAGTACAGTGAGTTATTTGCAAGTCATCATGGTTATCTTAGATTGGAGGGATACCTAAAACCATATCTTTTGTAAGCAGCTTTTGATAGTAGAGTGCTCTATAGTTGAGTCATATTTAGTGAAATGTACTCTTACATTTTATTTGTATATCATACCAGTATCTCCACACTCTTTGGTTACGAGGATAATCAACCCATATAGTATACAACGATCTATATTGATAAATACTATTATCCTAGTAATAACGTATCATTTGGTTGCGAATAAGTTTAAGAACTATTCGACAAATTCTCCTTTATTGATTGAAAATAGTTTTTAAGAGCTTCATCATAATAAAAAACTTCTTAAAGGAAAGATGCACATATTATGATAAACTACCAAATAACTTTTATTAATTTATAATTTATATATAATTTACATACAAAGAGCATAAACATCTATAGATAGACAATTGGCTTTAGGACATAATTCCCAAGAACCATTGCTACCCTCCTACTCCCCCCTGACCCCCTATTGACTCACTGATTAATTTTGATGATTCTAAAATATTGAGTATAAATAATATTAATCATTATTTTAAGAATGTATGTAGGTCTTTTCAGATGTTTAAATTAAAAAAATTAATCCAAGAAAAGATCCACACAAAAATTACCAAGTCAAGAGCTTCAAAAAAATTGAATTGATAAACATCTTTGAAGAAGGATAAAATCATAATTTTGCAAAATTAGAAAAAATCTATTTTGGAAGCCTCAAGAATAAGCTTAGAAGATTTCTAATCTTTTGAAAGCAGTCTCATAATTTTTGAATGCATAAATTAGAAGAAAATCAAATTTTAGCAAAAGAATCAACTCAAGGGATGACCCCTAGGTCAACCTCTTTCGAAATGGGCTGCTCGGCATGCTTGGCATGCAAACTGGGCCGACCTAGTCTATGATAGAGTTGACCTAGTCTCAGTAGAAGTAAAAATTAGAAAGTGCAAGAAGCCAGTTTTTTCAAGAACCAAGGGACTGAGCCGACTCAGTCAAAAATTGAGCCAACTTAGTGATCATAACGGCTAATTTTTCACTCCAACTACTATTTCAGCTCTTTCAATGGCCAAAACTCCTTCTCCAGCCATCATAAAGAGTATAAAAGGCTAGAAAAATATTTAAAAAATAAGATTAAAGTGGATTGAAAGTAGATATCATTAAAATAGTGAGGTTCATTGAATATTAAAAGGAAAAGAGAGAAAAGAGAGGATCTTATGCATCAAATTTAGAGAGCTTCAAAGTATGATCATCCTCATTCATTCAAGCTTCCTCTCAGCCTTCAAAGGAGAGAATATTAAGCTTCAAGAGCCATCTTTCAACCCTCCATCGAGCTTCAAAAGAGTTTCTTTTTGTTTTTTATTCTTGTGCTAAATTTTTATATTTGTATCTTTTTTTCTTTATAAATTTTTTTAGGGAAAAGAAACTTGGGGTGTAGGTTGGTCCAAGCCAAAAATTGGATGGTGTAAAGGTTGTGGTTGGTGCTCCTAGTTTAAAACTAACTGGATTGATAATGAACCCAAAAATCTATCGGTGTAGGATTGTGGTTGGTGAGCTTAGTAAAATCAACTAGGTTTGTTTGTGATCTCGGGTTAAAACAAACGCACTATAATCTAGGATTATAGTGGAATTCCTAAAGAGAGCTTAGGGAGTGGACATAGGTGTGGGGTTGCATCGAACCATAATAAAATCCTTATGTGTTTGATTGTACTTTTGCTTTATTTGCTTTACATATTTACATTAATTAGTTGCTTTTAATTCTGCTGCTACACATTACTCATTCACCATAAAGCATTTAAGTTTCTTTTAATTAGAAGCACATATTAGCATTAGAATTTAAATTGGCCAAACTTTTTAGAAATTCAATTCACCGCCCCCCCTCTTGGATAGCCATATCTGAGCAACAACTGGTATCAGAGCAGGTGCTCTAATATTTATTTATTGACCTAGCAGTCAAAAGGCAAAAGATCTTAGCAACCCAAAATGGAAGCTCTATTTAATGAAGGCCATTCCATTGATCGACCCCCACTATTTGATGGCTCAAATTATACTTATTGAAAAGCTAGGATAAAAATATTCATACAAGAACATGACTATAACTTATGAAATACTATTATCAATGGCCCACACACACAATGCATTGATTGTTGATAAAGAAATAATCCAACTAAATGCTAAAACCATGAATATACTTTATTGCTATTTAGATTTAAATATATTTAATATAATTTTTTTATGTATTTTAGTGAATCAAGTATGAAAGAAATTAAAAATGATTTATGGAAGACCAAATCAAGAAGAAGAACCAAGCTCCCAAGAAGTTAAAGAAGCTCACCCCAATCTATGCCTCATGGCTCATGAGGATGGAAAGAAAAAGAAGAAGAAAAGACAAAGGAAAAAGAAAGTTTTGATTATGGGGGAGCAAGGCATAGAAAAGAAAAATGAGAAAGAGGAAGAAGGTATCACCAATCTTTGCCTCATGGCTAATACAAATGAGGTAAATCTTGAAAATTCTTTCGACTTTACATTTGATGAATTATATGAAGCCTTTAATGAATTAATAGATGATTTTGAAAAATTAAGTCTAAAAAATAAAGAATTCAAAAAGTCAAATCTTCTCTTAGCTAATGAAAAGATTAAATTATTAATTAAAAAAGAAGATATTTTGAAAGAAAATAATGCTTTAGCTAAAGAAAAAAAAGAACTTCTCAAATCCAAAAAATCTTTAGTTAAAGAAAAGAATAAACTCTTAATTGAAAATGATGATTTCATGAAAAAAAGAATTTATTTGCTAAAGAAAAAGAAAATCATTCAAATTCTAAAAAATCTCTTATGGAAGAGAACTCAAAACTAAGACAAGAGATTGAAAGATTGAAGCCTATCCTTAATAAGTTTACAATTAGCTCTCAAAAGCTTCAATCTATTTTGATCAATCAAAAAGCTATTTTCAATAAAGCTAGAATTTGCTATAATTTATTAAGAAAATAAAAATTTATAAATAACATATTTGGTAGAGCTTATTCTGAAAATCATTCTATAGTTTGCTTTAAATGCAACAAAGTAGGCTATAAAATTTTTGAATGTAATATTATGAAAATTGGTCATACTTTAGTTAAACAAATTTGGGTTTCAAAAGGAACCATGTGCTCTAACCTCAATGGACCCAAGATGGCTTGGGTATCAAAATCTAGAAAGTGATTTTTGCAGGTACACCAAGGATCCAATGAAATAAAAAGAAAAAAATATTTTGATGAATACCTTGAAAATGAAATTAGATGGATGATGATGTTTTGATAAAATCTAAACTTCTCTCACATCATGCTATCATTATTTAGTGAATATATTTTGATTATTAATTAGCATAATTATTGAGTATGTTTGATTGACTTTGATGATTTATTATTGCTTATAGTGATTATACTCTATGAATTGAAAGTATGAATGATTTGTTTCATGTTTTGATAAGTATGATTGATTTTGATGCTTGCAATAATTTGAATGTTTTGATTTTTTAAGTTAATATGCTCTCCTATATATATCATGCTATGGATGAAATAGTTTATTTTAAAATTCAGCATAATATTTTAAGTCTCCCCATATCAATTTTATAATTAATGAATTTAAATTAAAAGATGCTTATTGGATATGAATGTTTAAATTGCTAAATCAATAAGAGAAACTAATTTTTGACATTCTCCTATAAAATGCTTAGATATTGAGATTCTCCTAAAAAGTGCATGACTTAAGTACTTAAAAATAAGATATTCAATTAATACAAGATCAAATACTTAAAGTGTTAATTTGAATTGTATCTTAGGTTAATCCCTAAGGATTTCAAAATGCCCTAGTTGAATTGAACACATAAAGCCTTCATCTAGTTTCTCCTTGATTTGATCTTATCCTATTTGATCATTGGGACCTTCCAATTGATTAATTTTTGATTTTCCAAATTGATTTGAATATCTTTCTTGATTATTGATTTGATTGCCTTTATCTATCTTAAAAGAATTTTTTTTATGAATATTCATACTTTGTTCTGATTGAGTGATTTTGAAAATTGAATTTGAGAAATAATTGTCTTGAATCTTTTGAAGTTGATATCAAGCAAGATGTTTCAAGAAAGTTATCGTTTATTATTAAAGCTAAACTTTTAAAGAGGACTTAGTTTTAAGTAATTGGTATCAAATAGCACACTATTTGCCATGTATTTGATTGATTTATCTTTTGGCAAAAAGAGAAAAATATCTTTATTTCAAATTTGATTTTGCACAGCTATATGTTTGATATAATATCATTTAAAATAAATTTAAATATATATACCTTTTCTGAATCTATAATTGCTTGATATTTCTTAAGAAAAGGAAGAGAAAGTTCCATGCAGAAATTTAAAAATTTAGGACTTTTTCAAATCATTATCCCATACAAGAAAGAAGGATCAAGCTTCAAAATAATCCTTGAATTTCTAGAGCAAGAAAGAATTTTAATTGTATAGAAAATTAAGAGATTAGGCTAAGAAATTCCATGTTCTTTTGATCTATTTGAACTCAGTTCAAAATTTTTTTGGAAACATAATGTTTAGGATTGAAAATTTAAACTTAGAAGTTTGAAGTATCAATATTATATTGGATGATATAAGATTAGCTTGGACACTAAGGATATTTATTAATGGGCTGAAAATTTATCTGCTTCTTGAATTTGCCCACCTACCTTGGATCAGCAAGAAAATTTTATGGTTGCATAAAAATGAGAGTTGAAGGTCTAATTTTTAAAGTAAAAGGGATGCAGATTGAGATGAATATTGATAATATTGGATGCAAGCTAGGAGTACCTTGGATTGTCTCAAGTAGTGATATATTTAAACATTATGTTAGTTTGAGATAATGTCGAGGGCATTAAGGATATCAATGCAAATCAGCTGAGTGTAGAAATGAGACTACTATGACCAATAGGATCTTCTTCATATTAGTCGTGCATCATATTCTTCAGAAGATTCCACATTGCATACCTACACTCATGCTATAATAGATGTCAGGATTGAGGATCCAGTAGTTTAGACAAAAGTAGATCTACCTCCATAGATCAATCATTTAGAGAGCTCAGATTGATTATTTGGTATATTGGATGAGAAAATGCATTTATCAATAGAAATTTCATCCGAATCATTTTTTTTATTTATGCAAAAATTCAAAAGTTTACTTCATAGACATAGCAGATAAGATGAGATCTGATAGAAGCACAATCATCGATCAGAAAGGAGTCAATGTGATTGATTCAAGCTATTACTTTAGCGAGGGAGTATATGCATGACTAAGGTCAGTTATTTGGAGATACTAGACTATCCTCTCTATTTAGTGAACTTAAACTTTCTTCTTAAAGATATACCAACCTACTCTTCTTAGGATACTAGGATTTATTTTTTTAGAACTTTGGTACTCCCTAGTAATCCATTTTTGTAAGTTATAGATGTCATACATTTTGATCATCTTGATGTTTGTCATTCTTGTAGATATCCTTTTGAAAACATTCTTTATGAAATCAATAAATATCAAACTCTTATGTTCAGCATCAATTTTGTTTCTGCCTTCAATTAATTTGATCATTTGTTATATTTACTTATATACATATCATGGTCATTTGTTGACAACTTAAAAAAAAAAATTTCAAAACAACTCAATTTATGGCATTGACTATAAAACATAGGGAGAGAAATTATTAAAGAAGAAATGATTAATTATTTGAAAAAGATTTTGAAATTAAAAATATTTTTCAAATTTAAAAATCTAAATTTAGTAGTTAAATTCATGTTTAATATGCTTGATTTGAAAAATAAGGGGAGCGATATTATCTAGCTTTGATTGAAAATTCTAATTATCTTATTTTGAGCCTTAATATGATGATTTCATTTGATCTATATGCTTTTGATTTGATTATCAAATTATTTTTGAAAAACTATTTGGAGTGAAAAGAAGTTTGAGACATATTCTTACTCCAAACAAATTGATTTTGATACATTCTTATAATTTTGAAATTTATTGATAAATATAATACTTAACTATCAAAACTTTCATAATTTCTATGAAACAGTGCATCATTGTCTTACACTTCAATACTTTATCTTTTAGCAAAAATAAAAAAATTATCTTTATCTTAAATCTATTTTGCAAAGCTATATTCTTGATGTTACATCATTTGAGATAAATCCAAAAAGTTCATATCTTTTCTAAATTTAATTGTCTGGTATTTTATAAAAAAAAAGGGATGAAATGATCTTTTAAAGAATAACAGAAGATCTATTTATAATTTACCTTGAATGATTTGTTGATATTAATTCAAAATAATTTATCACAGTTTAAAATTCTCAAAATAGTTTGAATTTTTGATCAAGTTGTTATTTGATTTTATTTTCAAAGCTATTAAAATAAAAGAAGATGTTTTTTTGGGTATCAAGAAGATTCTTCTTAAAAAATTTCTCACACTTGACATCAATAGTCTCATTCTTGTCTTGAATTTTATTATATTTTTTTTGGCAAAAGAGAAGAATGTTTTAAATAGAATATCTCTCTATGATTTATTTTGGATGATTTGTTGATATCAAATTAAATTAACTTATCAAGATAATTTGATCTGAATTTAAATTGATTCATCTTTTTCGATCAAAAACTTTAATGATTGATATCAAATAGATCATTATTGTCTTGTATTCTTTTGCTTTATCTTTAACAAAAAGAAAAAAATATTCTTGCTTATAATCTAGTTTGCATGAATATATTCTTGATATTATACCTTGAGATAAATTATAAGATTGATATATTTATACTTCAAATTGATTGATACTACTTAAGAAGAGAAAGAGATATTTTTTAAAAAATTAAACAAATCTCTGAATGATATATCCATTTGGGATTAGACAGCTTATAATATGCCTTATATTTTATTGATTTATCTTTTGGCAAAAGAATAGTTGCTTTATCTCAAATATGAATTTTTATGCCTATATTCTTACTATTATAATATTTGAGATAAATTCTTGTGATATATTTTTGAATGATTTACTTTAATATCAAAGTGAAGAGAAGTATTTTCAAGATTATATTATTCAAAATTTTGAAGCCTAAAGTTCTTATTAATTAAAATTGAGAAGTACATCTACATGGCATACTTTTGAATTTTAATGGATTGTTATCATTATAAACATCTTTTGAAGCAAATAAAAAGTAATTTTTTTTTAAAAAAAAAGTAGTTTCTATATGAGTGAATGCTATGTTTATTTGAATTAAATACATAATTTAATACTTAATTCACTCAATTGATGCTTGCTCTCTGAAAATTTTATTTAATTTAAAAATAGCTTTATTTGCAAAAGTAAGGAGAGAAAATACCAAAGATAAAATGATTACTAACTTGGTATCAATAAAATTTAAAAATCTAAGCTTAAAAGATAAAGTTATATTAGTTAAAGTTTAATGTGCTATCAATTAAATGTGCTTAACTTGAATGAAAAAGAGGGAGTAACAAAAATTGTAAAGCTTATGCATGCAAATTTAAAAAAAAAATGAAAGATAATGCTAAAGAATGAATATATATATATATATCAATTTGATAATCTAAAATTTAAAATATGCTTATTTTGAAATAAAGAGGAGGAGAAAGTTGAAAAATAAATCAATCGAGCTATTAGTATGAAAAGCAAGAGGAGAGATATTTTCTAATTTGATTTGATTAAAAATATTAATAAATTTATGATCTTAAATTCTTAATCAATTATCCCATTTTGAGCTTTATTGTATTAATTTTAAATTTTAAATCAAATGCTTTATAGTCTTTTCAATTTATGCTTTCATTTGTTTATTCAATTTGATTACTTGATTTAAAGTACTATAAATTTAAAGTAGTATTAGGCAAACAAATTATTCTTCAATAATTGAAAATGGCTTAAAGTGGTATCATTAATATGCTGGTTTCATATTTTAATTTGCATGATTATTCTTGATAAGTGATTGGAGCTTAGTTGAATTTGAAACATAAATTTGAATATGAACTAGATTTTTAATGTGCCTTATGAAATTCTTGTAAAATTATTTTAATTTCTACTCAAGAGCTGAATTTGAAAAAGTATGACTCATTTGATTTGATACTATAATTGATTTGCTCGATACATATCTTTTTGAATTTAAATGATGGATTTTCATTAATAAAAAAAGAGAGAAAAGAATGAATATTAAAGTACATATTATACTTGATTTCATGGTTAAATCTTTTGAAAAGCTCTGTTCTTCTTAAAGGTTAAAAGTACATCTTTGAAAATTTGATTAAAAAGTCATATTCATTCAAAAAAAAAATGGGGGGGAGAGTCTTTAATATTTAAATTCAAGCTAATTTTTTTAAAAAAGGAAATAATTATTTAAAAGGAGAGATGATTAATTTGATTTGACTTTTTGAATTTGATACATCTCTCAATTTAATTCCTTAATATTGATTTTGATGATTTTTCTTGTTCTTTTTCATGAGCCTTTTTGGTGTTGTCAAAAAGGGGGAGAGGTATAATGAGTGTATGCTTAAAGAATTAATACTTAAGAAACTTAATGAATTTCTTGCTTGGAACCTTAATATTCATTTATTTAAATTAAAATATTATTTTGATATAAGTATATAAATTATGCAAAATATTATTTAGAGTTTTTATAAAGTTGTGCATTTATATTTGTGTATATTCTCACTTCATATTTTATACTAGCCAATTAGTTGAAACATATTAATTTTATTTTTGTGCATATACTCAAAGTTTTGTCATCATTAAAAAGGGGGAGATTGTTGACTCACTATTTGATTTTGATGATTTTAAAATATTAAGTATAAATAATATTAATCATATATTTCAAGAATGTATGTAGGTCCTTTTAGATGTTCAAATTGAAGAAATTAATCTAAAAAAAGATCCACACAAAAATTACCAAATCAAGAGCTTCAAAAAAATTGAATTGATAAACATCATTGAAGAAGAGTAAAATCATAATTTTATAAAGTCAAAAAAAATCTATTTTGAAAGCCTCAAGAATAAGATTAGAAGATTTCTGATCTTTTGGTAGCAGTCCCATAATTTTTGGATGCATAAATTAGAAGAAAATCAAATTTTAGCAAAAAAATCAACCCAAGGGATGACTCCTAGGTCATCCTCTTTCGAAATGGACTGCTCAGCATGCTTGGCACACAAACTAGGCCGACCCAATTTGAAACTGAGCCAACCTAGTCTCAGTGGAAGTAAAAGATAGAAAGTGCAGAAAGCCAATTTTTTCAAGAACTAGGAGACTGAGCCGACCCAACTATAAATTGAGCCGATCCAATTAGGACTGAGCTGATCCAGTCAAAAACTGAGCCGACCTAGTGATCGTAATGACTAGTTTCTACAACTTTTTGTAATGACTAGTTTTTCACTCCAATGACTATTTCAGCCCTTCCAATGGCCAAAATTCCTTCTCCAACCATCACAAAGAGTATAAAAGGCTAGAAAAATATTTGGAAAACAAGATTAAAGTAGATATCATTAAAATAGTGAGGTTCATTGAATATCAAAAGGAAAAGAGAGAAAAGAGAGGATCTTATGCATCAAATTCAGAGATCTTCAAAGTATGATCATCCTCATTCATTCAAACTTCCTCTCAGCCTTCAAAAGAGAGAATACTAAGCTTCAAGAGCCATTTTTCAGTCTCTCCATCGAGCTTCAAAAGAGTTTCTTTTTATTTTTTATTCTTATGCTGAATTTTTATATTTGTATCTTTGTTTCTTTATAAGTTTCTTTGGAGGAAAGAAACTTGGGGTGTAGGTTGGTCCAAGCCAAAAAATGGATGGTGTAAAGGTTGTGGTTGATGCTCCTAGGTTAAAACCAACTGGGTTGATGTGAATCCGAAAAACTATCGATGTAGGATTGTGGTTGGTGAGCCCGACAAAATCAACTGAATTTATTTATGATTCCGGATCAAAATAAATGTACTATAATCTAGGATTATAATAAAATTTCCAAGGAGAGCTTAGGGAGTGGACGTAGGTGCAGGGTTGCACCGAACCACTATAAAATTCTTGTATGTTTGATTATGCTTTTGCTTTATTTGCTTTACATATTTGTATTAATTAGTTGCTTTTAATTCCGCTTCTACACATTGCTCATTTACCATAAAGCATTCAAGTTTCTTTTAATTAGAAGCATGTATTAGCATTAGAGTTTAAATTGGCCAAACTTTTTAGAAATCTAATTCACCCCCCCAACCTCTTGGGTAGCCATACTTGGGCAACACCTCCTTTCCTCCTCACCTCCCTCGAGTCCCTCCAATCTAGCCTCTCTTCCTCTAGAGTGATGCCTTTATTTTCCATGGCTACTACCACCTCCTTGATGTCCCTGCCAATGTCATTCAAGGATAAAGAGAGAGAAAGAGCAAGAGACCCTTTTCTAGGATCCCCTAGATAGAAAAGAGAGAGAAAGAGAAAGAGGGAGAAAAAGAGAGAAAGAATGAGAAATAAAGAAAGGGGGTATTTGTGAGGTCCTCTCTTAGGAAAGGGGAGAGGGAAAGGGAGGGTAGAGGCCTAGTGGTGGTAGTGGTGGGTAATAGTTGCAAAATCGATAATTGATGGTAGCTGTGAGCAATTGGAAGAGAAGAAGAAGAAAAAGTGGAAGAAAAGATGGGTTCAGATGAAAGGACCAATGGATGGGACAGTGGCATCGAGTCAAAGTTTGTCGAGGAAGGCTAGGTTGGAGGATTAGCAAGTGTTATTATTACAAGAAGAGAGAAGTAGATGGACATCGAAACAAGATGTATTGGGATAGGAGATCTAGTAGTTTTCTATGAGTTGCAGGCTCAACGATGATGGTTCCTCGCAAGGACAATAAGAAAGAGATAGAGTTGGAGAAGTGGAGAGGATACTAAAGCAACAATGTTAGATATGGTGAGGAGATATGATGCTGCTATAGCATGGTGAAGACAACTAGGGAGAAGTAAAGATGAAGCTCGAGATAGTAGTATTCACTAGAAGGGTTGGGGAGGTGTTTATGTAGAAGAGGAGACTAGGTTTTCCTAGCCTTCGATGGAGATAGGGAAGTGCTGGAATCAATCTCTTCATCTAACTAGATCATGGCACAAGCCTTGATTGGGCTGATTTAATGTTAGGCTAAGCCTGTTTAGCTAATTTGATGCTAGGCCAGGTTAGTTTAGTTTTAAGCCTAGCCTCACATTTCCTTCCTCTCAAAAAAAAATTTCATCCATGAAATTTACTTTCTTGAGCCTTTAAAAAGTTTGGATATTTAGCTCTCATCTCACTTTCGCTCCAAAGTAGCCTTCCTCTAGCTATTTTTGCTCCATTGGATTTTGACTTGAGGAAAGGTGCAACTTCTCAAAACTTGCTCCTTCCTATCCATAATCTAAATTGGATACTTTTCATCTTTTGTAAAAGAACATTTGCATTGTAACCTTGGGTAAAAATACTGCATGTCTTTGTTAAATAAATTAGATGCTCTTTCTTTAGTCAATCTACCAAAAGATCAAAAAGACCCCAATCTACTCTTAGCAAAAGCAGAGGAAAGCCCGAGCAAGGGACACTCTTCAAGATCTATAACGTTCTTTCTTTGCTTGGCTTCCTCCCATGATTTAACTATGAGACTCTTTATTATTGGATAACCTCAAAACTCCTTCAAACAAATGGAAATGATATTTGTTGAAGGGGGTAATAACTTCAAAGATTGAAGAAAAGAAACCCTCGTTGAATATTCTTGGTCCAAGCTCATTGAAGGAACCAATGATCTATTATCCCTAGAATTCAGATGCCTAAACTATGGCAAAAATACAACAACATCCTTAAGTTTGGATGAGAAATACATTGACAAAAAAAAATTAGAAATTTTCGACTGTCCCCCAAAAATTGGTTTTATGCGTCAATGTGGCTGCCACCATTCCAACTGCTAACACCATTAATGGATTGTCTAAAAGAACTAAAGTAACCCTAATCCTTTAGAGATGTGAAAATCCAGTGACAATCCTTCAAGTTTGGGCAAGAAATCTGCTGATCCCAAAAGCTTAAAATTTTCAGTTAACCCCCGATAGTTATTTTTTGGGTCATTTAAATTCTCTGTTCCTTTAGACAAGTTATGATCCCCCTAATTGTTTTAGGGATCAAAAAACACAGACATTCCAACCTGATTCTTCTCTAACAATGCCATCTTCTTCTCCATTCTATCCTAATCTAAACCCTCATTGACATTGTGACATCTCTGTGAGCACAAGGGCAGTCCAACTCTGATTTCTTCATCAGCTAGAGTGAGGAGAGGCTTAGTGGAACATCAAGCACTATTTTGAGTAAGTGCTCTTTATTCTACATTGACGGCTTTTAAATTTCTTGCTTGTTTATTGTTTGATTTGATCTTGTGGCCTTTTTATTATTTGTTGTTGAAATGTATAAAGCATTAAAGGTGTTTAGGGCTTGATGTTGGCATTGCAAGGGTTTGGGACCACAGTGTTAGATGTCTGTTTGATATATCCAAGTCCAATGGCCCCTTGCAAACTTTTACGCCCTGTAGGAAGTCCTACATGGCCTAATGTTAGCATTAAACTGGTTTAGGGGTTTTAATATTCAGGCAAATAAAATATTTTGTATGTCTATATGGTTGAAGCTTGCCTTGGCATTTGCTTCAGTAATTCAGGAAGGCTTTAAGGCAATGCTCCATTCAAGAAGTATTTGACTATATTTATAAGTACAATGAAAGGGTTAGGGTAACAGCTATTTATAAGACAAACTATAAGTAGAAGACTTGTGCCTCTTCCTTAAGGAGGGTTGAAGCACCTATGTTAAAAATGCATTTGAGCCTACATATTAAATGTGATTGGCACATCAAGAGCCATAATCTTAACTCTAAATGGTTACCTCAGGTCTACATGGAAAATATTAATTAGTTTGATTCAGAATGGTATGTTAAAGGATTCATGGCAAAATAAAGAGAGGTGTCAAGGTTCAGACTCAAGAATATAGAGCAAAACGAAAGGCTTGAGCAAAAACCAGACCAATATAGTGGGACTGGTGCTACAAAGGGAGGCCTAGGAACTTTAATATGCAGAGGAAACGAGATTGTTCTAATAAATGAAGACATCAAACATAATTATATATCAACCGTTGACTTAACCATTTTCCCAATCTAACAGAGTTTTATCTCCAATTTCAGTTGACATGTAATGCATGACATGCTGCTGTCATATCTAATGAATCTAACATACAGGTAATGCACAATTATTGATTCAATCATTTTTCTTATTGGCTGGATATGTACTTATTTATAAATATATTTTGCAATATTCACTTGCCACACTATTGTCTCTGACGTGGTCTTTTAGGGGGCTTTTGGAATTTTGAGCTGGTGAATATGAACTTGAATCGAATGCAGTTTTTGATATTTCCAATAATGTAAAACATTCTAAATTGCTGAAATTGAATGTTGTTCATTTCTTTTATTATTGTCGCAAGTTTCTAAATGCCTTGAGTTAAAATTAATTAAACTATTGTTATAGGGAACGCTTTGAGTGATTTGACTTACGTGGATGGTTGTGTTCAGTTTACTGCTATAAGGTTAGTACAACTCAATTTGATCAAATAGTTTAGCTGGGGCTCAATATTTTCTGAGTTCAGTATAGCAAAATTGTATGTGGATGATTTGTTTAGAGTTGTATGTACAGCTATGCTTGTTAGATATATAGTGGTCAATATGATTGATTGGCTCAAAGTTGTATAGTCAAATCTTAGGGTAGCTGAGATTGGTTCAAAGTCGTACATATATACAGAGTTTAGTAAGGCTGAGATTAGTTCAAAGTTGTTTGTGCAGAGTTTAACACAGTGGAGCTTATGGCTTATTTTAGTGCCACTCATGCGCTAATCATTACTAGCAGCCACTCAATCAGTGTTGTTCAGATTGGAATATATTGAGTAATTTCATGGTAGTTGTACCATCCAAAATAAGTCTTGTTCATTTATAGCATCCAATATGTCATGCTAAAAAATAATTGACATCGACCTGTTAAGTATTAATGGTAGCATCCAAATTAGAATGTGTTGAGTGGAATAAATTGGATTGGTTATTGGCTACAAAGTTTTCTAAAATGTGACTCTAGTTTATAAACACAAGACATAGAATTCCATTTCTATTCTTGTCATTGATACAAAATTCACAAACTTCATTGAATTATGGGCAAAATATAGAGAGAACCCATCAATTTCAATGTAGAAAAATTTAGACCCCCAAAGCTTAAAATTTTTCACTTCCCAGCTTCCAAATAATGTAGCCCTTATGTGATGACAATGTGATAACAATTCCTAATAGAGATGGATGGTCAGGCCATACTAACACACACACTAAAATAAAAAAAAATAAAAAAAAAAATAAAAATAAAGAAGAAGAAGAAGAAGAAGAATACTTTGGTGGTTACTTAAATTTTTTAAACTTTTGAAGTCAGCATGTTTCTTATCCAAACTTGAAGGGGTATGAATATAATTTTTCCCCCATAAAATAGCACAATGTACAATAGGATAATCTACCAACAAGAATAGCATAATAATGTCCATCCTAAGAACCAATAACCCTTTCCTTTCTTTAATTAATAAAATAACTTTCTCCCTCACATTATTAACAAAAGCTCCTTTGTCATGGATAAACTAAATATAGTCATCTATCAATGGATGATATTGATCCATTCCTACTTTGTAGGGGGCTGTTGGCGCATCATCTTGGCATCACCTAGCTTTGATGCCATATTGTAGAAGCTCTTGATCTTTAGCATGGACCACAGGAGATCTTTGACATTCTCTAAGGCAACATATCAGAGATCCATCACTTAGATCTATACTGGGGCACCTTCCTCCTTGGGCTTGAGGGAGGCGCCCCCTCTCTCTAGATCTTCTTCAAGAACCTAGGGGAACTACTCTAGAGAGAAAAGAGAAGAGAGGTTGAAGAAAGAAAAAATCTATATTGCTTGCACCTCTTTTTTAAAACCCTAATACAACCTATGTATTTATACATAGCCATTAGGCCCGACCAAAAACTCTCCTAACTAACCCAATATATGAAAGCACTCATCGAGCCCATGTACACCCATGTCTTCCATGCTCTCATCCTCTGAATCTAAGCCCGACCTATGCATGAGTTAGCCTCCGTAAGATCTTTCAAACTAGGCCTTAAGACTCCTAGGATAAGTCTTTATCCTAGCCCCAAACAGACCCGCACGTAGCTTTGCCTATAGACTGAGCTAACCTGAGACTGGGTTGGCTCAGTTTTAGACTGAGTCGACCTAGTTGCGTGCCATGCTATAGTCCTAAATGCGATCCTCTCTGTTTGACCTATCCTTTGAGACTTAACCGATCCAGTTTCAGACTGAGTCAGCTAACCTACAGAAATGATTCTTTCTACAATCTTGATTATCTGGCTTTGGTTCCTTGCTCTACCTTGAATTCTAGGTCTCCGAAGCACCAACCAAGCTCCTAGAATCTCCTAAGCCAACACCCTGGCTCCTTTTGTAGCCTTCCAAGGCTTGAGAGCACCATCAATCATCACAATCTCCACCTCGGTGTCCCAAGTCTTGGCAAATCCCTCGATAATGCACTCCTGCACGATCCCACTATCGCTGTGCATCCTGATAGTACCTATGCAAACATCACCTACGCCAATCCTCTTTAGCTGTTGTGCATCTTTGAGGTCTTTGGGATGACTGCCTCCACCACTGAAGACCTATGCTTGCTTCTTGGCACCACCCTGAAATTATAGGATCCCTTCTGCTTAGCAGCTGCATCACTTTCTCTGAACTTTTCTAGACAACCTACAGCATTTCTACACCAACACATGCTGTACCATCTAACACAATCTCCTCAAATCTATGTCTGTCCACCTGCACATGCCGCTCCATCAGGAACTATGCATCATTGGTACTAACCCTCAACTCTGAACTCATTTTAAATTTTTTCTTCACTTATGAAGCCACCACTGCAGAGCTCCATCTATATCTGAAGTCCACTTGATGCCTTAGAAGTCGACTCTATCATCGAGTCTCTCGAGGTCAACCACTCAATGCTGCACTGCTGAGCCTGTCACTGCACCTCAAACATCGTCACTATTCCTTCGAACCCTCCGTACTCTACGGCCCTCTTCGAAGCCGTCTCGAATACCTCCTCAATCCACGAGCACTTCTGAAACCCAAGAGCTCATCCAACTCTTCTAAATCTAGTGACTAAATCCTAAAAAATTTTATCCTAGCCTTCTTTTCTTCTACCCCTGCACCAGCCATCACTTTAGTTATGCCTGGAGGAACTATAGCTCAAATCCTGTCCTGGGCTCAAATCCACCTACCTCATCCTAAGGCTTCCGAGACTCCATGGCTCTCCCTGAGACCTACCTTCGGTCTCTCTAAGATGCCTTCTAACACTCTTTACTAAGATACCTCCCTTGGCTGCTGCACCGCCGAGCCTCTCTCAGTCCTATATTTTCAGGAATGCACTACTGCAGCACTCTAGTACTTCTTGACTCATTTCGACACTGCCTTCTCATAGATATCCGGATCTTCTCTTGCTATACACAAATCATCTTCTACTAAACTGTGATCTCCCTAGTGCTCCTGCAGAAGAAACCTGATCCAGGATACTTCCGACTGTCTCAGACCTCTTAGCACTTTTTGAAACCTCCTGGCTCTTCCTCAGACCTACTTTTGGTCTCACTGAGATGTCCTTAATACTCTCTACTAAAATACCTCCATCGACTGTTGCACCACCGAGCCTCTCTCAGCCCCTGTGCCTCAGGGTAGCACTCCTGCAGCACTCCAGCACTCCATGACTCATCTCTGCGCTGCTCTACAGCCGTCCAATCCTAACCTACTAGACCTCTATGGATCATCCATCTCCATCATCCCCAAGACTTCGTAAATCCATGCTCTGATCGAACCATTGAATACATCTTTGACTTCTTTCCTGCCTTCCTATAACCGAAGGACGTATAGTTGCTTCTTCAACCTTCCTTCGATCATTATCCTTGAAAAATCTCTCTTCAATAGTTCTACATTGCCCATTTTTCTAGAGAATCTTGATGCTCTCTACTGAGATACCTTTCTTGACTACTGCATCATCAAGCCTCTCTCAGCCTTGCATCTCCAGAAAAGCGCTACTGCAGCACTCCAGCGCTCTCTGCCTTATGTACCATCATACACCTTGATTTTTTCACCAAAAACGATCAGCAAATCATGCACCCAAATCTTCCACCCTGAAAATTTTTTTTTTTAGTTAATTCTCTTTGTCTCGATCTTCAATCCACTACTCCCGGTTGATCAAACCACAGTAATAACAAAGATAGATCTGAGACATACCATGGAATACTCATGCATATTTTTGATTTCATCCTGTATGACTTCTCCTTTACTTTCACGCACCATCAGGCTCTGATACCAATTGTTCGCACATCGTCTTAGCATCACCTAGCTTTGATGCCATATTGTGAAAGCTCCTGATCTTTAGCATAGACCATAGGAGACCTTTGACGTTCTCTAAGGCAGCATATCATAGATCCATCACCTAGATCTATGCTGGGGCACCTCCCTCCTAGGGCTTGAGGGTGGCACCTCCTCTTTCTAGAGCTTCTTTAGGAACCTAGGGCAACTACTTTAGAAAGAAGAGAGAAGAGAGGTTGAAGGAAGAAAAGATCTGTATTGCTTGCACCTCTTTTTTAAAATCCTAATACAACCTATGTATTTATACATAGCCATTAAGCCCGACCAAAAACTCTTCTGGCTAACCCAATACATGAAAGCATTTATCGAGCCCATGTATGCCCATGTCTTCCATGCTCTCATCCTCTAGATCTAAGCCTGATCCATACATAAGTTAGCCCCCTTAAGACCTCTCAAACTAGGCCTTAAGACCCTTAGGATAAGTTCCTATCCTAGCCCCAAATAGACCCTCACATAGCTCTACTCGCAAACTGAGCCGGCTCAGTCTCAGCATTGAGCCGACTAATCTGAGATTGGGTCAGCTCAGTTTTAGACTGTGCTAATCCAGTTGCGTACCATGCTGTAGTTTTGAATGTGCTTCTCTCTGTTTGGCCTATCCTTTGAGATTTAGCCGATCCAGTTTCAAACTGAGCTGGCTAATCTGAAGAAATATTTCTTTCTATAGTCTTAATTTTTTGACTTTGGTTTCTTACTCCATCTTGAATCTCAGATCTCCGAAGCACCAACCAAGCCTCTGGAATCCCTGAAGCCAACACCCTAGCTCCTTTTGTGGCCTCCCAAGGCTTGGGAGCACCATCAATCCTCACAGGGGCAAGATGCATTTCCTTTATGGTTGATGGATAAGGAGATGAAGGAGAAGATGGATGCAATGTAGGCATTGGCTTGTCCTGGGATAGTTGGGATAGCATGTGGACTTTAGCAAAACAACTTTTACTAATATCTTAACAATAGCACACTAGTAGATGAATTATATACACTCAAAGATTAATTGGAGTGGGGGACACAACTCTAAATGTGAAGACTTCACTTGGCACTCTATGGCTCTCTTATGCATATCACACTTGCACTTTCTTTGCACACACACTCCATGGTAGGTCTTGACCATAAATAGATAACATAGGTTAGTGGATAGCTTTTTTTTGTTCTCGTCTTTTGGCTTTTAGAACAATGGTGCAAGAAGGACTTAGAGAGATGAAGAATGGTCTATGATGGTTGTTGATAATTTTAAGAAAGGATCTAGAATATCCAAAAGATATCTGGTGAAGAGTAGAAAGAGAGAATTGTTGTTGATTGCCAACACTTCTCCTCAACATCAACTCTCTCTAATCTTTGCTTTTGTGGTCATACCGAGTTGTTCACTTAGCTCTGCAAATGTTGAAGCATTGAATCCTTTTAGGAAAACATCCACTACTTGATTCCTTATCTCCATTAATTATATTTTAGTTTCTCCTTTTAAAACTTTTTCTCATAAGAAAAAATAGTACACCTCTACATGTTTTGTTCTTGCATGAGACACTGGATATTTTGTTAGCAAAACTGCAGTTCGATTGTCACAATATAGTGGCACTGCATAGTCAAGAATTTGGTGAAGATCTTTTATTAGTTGCATCCATAATTCATGTACTTTTTTGAGCTATGATAGTTGCTGCTCTATATTCTACCTTCATAGTTGATAATGATAATGTCGGTTGTCTCTTGCTACATCAAGAGATTATTCCAGATCCAAGGCAAAACATGTAACCTGTAGTTGATGGTTGTTTGTCATAGTTACTAGCATAATTGACATCATAGTGTTCAAGAACTTTTATATGTATCTCCTCTTTTATACATTAAACCTAAGTCAAGTGTTCCTTTTATGTACCTTAGAATTCGTTGTACGACCTCTGTTGCCCAGCTAGACAACCCAAGAGGGGAGGGGGGTGAATTGGGTTATTAAAATTTTTAGCAAATTTAGTGAGTGATATGTAGAGTAAATAAAGGACTGTGCAAAATAGAAAGTTACTAAGCAGTAGAAGAAATGACCAACATACAAGAGGAGAAGCACACATACAAGCACAGTAGATTTATAGTGGTTCAGTGTACTTCCAGCACCTACATCCACTCCTCAAGCAATCCTTTTTGAATTTTTACTATAATCACCTGATTACAGCGTGTTTGATTTCACCGAGCTCACAAATAAATCCAATTGATTTTATCCCAGGCCAACCAATTAAAATCTTTATAAGCCTTCAACCTAAGGTTCTCCCAAACTAAACTAAGTTTGGTACAATAATAACCCTTTAAGTTTCAGCCCCAGCTGAAACTTTTACACCAAATTTGATAAAGAAGTAAATACAACACTATAAAGCCCTATTTTGGTTTAGATAGTTATCGCTGTAGCTTTTCTTCTTGAGGATGCTTTGAATGTTTCTAATAAATGCTCTCTTTCTTCTTTGAATGTACTCAGAAGGATCAAGAAAGTATTGAATGAGAGTTGGTGAACTTTCTTTCAGACTAACTTTTCTTAAAGTGCTTTCTTTTTCTCTTTTTGGTTATGTCTAGATCTTAAACTGTATTTTTCTTTTATATTTTTTTTTTCTTTTATCCTTAATCATTATCGAAAGGTTTTAGATGATTTGATAAGGATTCTAGCCATTTATGATTGTTGGAGATCAAAGTTAGCCATTATAAAAAGGTTCTAGGTGAAGGCAAACTTCTACAGAACTAGCCATTGCGCCTATTAGATTACGTCGATCTAGCTCAATTAATGCTTCAGGCCAACTCAATTCATGCTTTGGGCCGGTTCAAGTATAGTTTCTATGCAAAGCATTGTTCTATCCTTCTAAGAGAGCCAGCTCGATTTTGTGTCAAGCTGGCTCGATCAGTAATCAAGAAAAATAATGTTTTCTATTGATCTGAGGTAGCCAGCTCCAAAATCGAGCTGGCTCGATTAGTAATCAAGAAAATAATATTTTTCTATTGATCTGAGGTAGCCAACTCGATTGGAGCTTTGAGCTGGCTTGACTAGTAGAACTTCCAAATGAGTCTTCTACCATTCTGAGACAGCCGGCTTGGTTGAAAATTGGGTTGGCTCAATTTGTAGTTTTTCAAAATTGATCTTTTGTCTTTCTGAGATAGCCAGCTTAGATCCAAATTGAGCGACTCAACTGCATGCCAAGCCAAAGAGATAAGTGCGTGCCATGCCAGGACTGGCTCGAATCAAGGATGGAATAGCTCGAGCTTTGAGAGAGGATTCTTCTTACTCCAAAACCATTTCAAAAATAGTTTCAAATAACTCAAAGGATCTTCATTTGATTATAGATTCATTTAATGCCCTTTTTCCTTCTACAAAAAATAGATTTTGATATTCTTGAAAAGTATTAGTATTAAGGTTATGCTCTAATATTTTGTAATCATCAAAATCATTCCTGGGGGCAACAATCTCTCCTTTTTTGATGATAACAAAACATTGAGCATATCAAAGTAAAAATATATTATGGATTTAAAGAGGTATATAAAAAGATATTGTAAATTTCAAAATGCATAAGTAATTATGATAAATTAGAATATATAAATATTAGAAGGGATGGATGCTTTAGAAAGTTAAGATATATAACAGCTTACATTAGCTCCCCCTTAATGAATGCATTTTATCCACAATAATCTTTAAATTAATTAAGAATTATTAATTGAATAGATATCCAATTTATATGCTCAAGTTTATATGCTCAAGTATTTCTTCTACCCCTTTTTGTCAACATTAAATATGATAAGCAATAAAACAATACAATCATCACAAACATTACAAACATTGAAACTAGTAAACTTTTATTATAAGATAAAGTTGATTACATGTTTGTATTGTTTACAAAAAGATACAACCAAACAATACAATATTAGAGTTCATTTCAAAAAACATAGCAAAAAGATAAGATTTTGGTCCTAAGGAAACTATTCCTCATCTGAGGAAAATTCAATGATGGGACCAGAAGAGGAGGTGGAAGATGCAGTTGGTTTACTCTGGGCTCTTGCAAAAGGTCCGGAGTGAGAGGTTAGAAAGCCAGTACCGGGTCTAATGGTAGCATTGAAAGGGGGTCTGGCAGAAGAGGATTGAGGTTGGTTAAGTGAAGGTCTGGGCTATGATGAGGGAGGGGAAATCCAAGGGGTTAGATCACCCAACATTCTATCAAATTTCTAAAGTGCTGAAATCATAATTTCAGTGCCGCCCTACTGAGTGATGACAAGTTCTTCAATCCTTCTAGTAATCTTGGCCACTTCCCTAGTTAGTACTTTTATCTGTCCAGAAGATCCATTTCTTTCTTTTTCCAAAAGTTTGAGTCTTTGAGATAGATTAGTTATTTGTTGACTAATCATTTCGATCTACCCCTCAGAAGAAATTCTCTATTCTTCCAGACTTTGAGTGAATTGAAGTTTAAGGTCAGAAAACATATCATCCAATTTTCTTGAGATTTGTCCCACAACTTGCTCCATAATGCTATCAACTAAGAAACTTGGAATACCTGCAGGAGCACAAAGAGAAGTCGGATGATGTTCTCTAGTAATTGATCTTAGGATTGGTGAGGGAACAAGGGATGATGGAGGAGTAGCAAGTGCCGGTGAGGAAGGCCTGGCTGAATCTGAAGAAGAGGATGATTCTGAGACGTGAGGGCACGCTTCTTCATTTTTTCTAATCCATATACCATTTTTTTTCTTAAATTTCATCCGATATAGAGTTTAAATGATGTGGTAGTTAGTGTGAGTTAGAGATTTAGAAAATTTTCCCTCCAAGTCTATACCTGCCTCCATGAAAAAGAGGGTGAAGACCATTCTATACGGCAAGCAAGCTTTTCCTTTTGATCTATTAGCTGCGCTCTTGATCTGTTCTATCATCATAAAGGGCAGATTTAATGGTGTTCTATTCACCATATGTACAATTACTGCTAAATTCTTTGAAGATAGCCAATCAAATCTCCCAATCCTTGGAAAGAAAATTCTGCACAATAGGCTATGGAGAAGCTTCAACTCAACTGGCAAGATGTTTGCATTGTGTATATCCCTATGGTCAATATTTTCTCTGCCAAGGAGCCTTTTAAGATTTTCAAAGTCATTATCTAGATTAGGGGCTCGAATCCCACCATGAGGCATGTGTAACAAGTGCCCTAATCTTCTTGGGTCAAAAATGATTTCTGTGCTTTTGACCAAATGGAGTCTGAGCCAATCCTCAGATTTTCAAAAAACTCCCTTACAAGTAGAGGATAAGTGGGAGTATCCAATGAGCAAATCATTTCCCACTCTTGCTGTAGAATCCATGACCCAATCCAAAAATTTTTGTTGTCAAGAAACTCGAAGCTGACCTTTCTCCTAGTGGTGATGGCTCTGGAAGCCATTGATGTCGATTTGGAGAAGTAGAAGGCACTGAGCTCATCGTTCCCCCCTTTTTTGAGCAAACGACCAGTTGTTCTTTTGTGCGGTGCTTCTTCGAGACTGTCGCATGAGATTTGGGTGCCATCCTTCTCAAATTTGAGAGGGTTTGAAAAATGGATGGAGAGGAAAAATGATTCGAAAGATTTTTTGGAGAATAGCCGAAAAAAGGTTAAGGTGGGGCAGGATCAGAATGAACAATAGGGCTTTTAGAAAGAAGGGGCGACTTAAATAAAGGACTGGGCCTTGACCGTCAAGCAAGCTCGATTTCCATTCGGGCCAGCTCGACAACCAAGCTAGCTCGAATGTGTTTTCGAGCCGGCTTAAATCGAGGAAGAAACTAAATTTTAAATTAATTTGAATCTTCAAACAATTATAATTAACTCAAATCAACTTATGAGAAAGAGTGATAAGGAGATAACAATTATTCAAAGAGGATTGCATATTCCAAATTCACCTCTAATTATATTGTATCTATCCTCATTCAAGGATTTTGTAAAAATGTCTGCCAATTGATTTTTAGTTGAAAAAAATTTGAGTATTATGTCATCTTTTTTAACATGATCTCTGATTAAATGATGCCTAATTTCAATATGTTTTGTTCTAGAGTGTTGAATGAGATTTTTAGTTAAGTTTATAGCACTTGTGTTATCATATTTTAATGAAATTTTATCTTGTCCAATGCCATAATCCTTAAGTTATTGCTTAATCCAAAAGAGTTGAGCACAGCAACTTCTGGCTGCAATGTACTCGACCTCAATCATAGACAAAGCTACCGAATTTTACTTTTTGCTGAGCCAAGAGATTAAATTTAATCCAAGAAATTGACATGTACCAGAAGTACTTTTTCTATCAATTCTATAACCTCCATAATCAGCATCAGAAAAACCAATTAAGTTAATTAAGGTTTGCCTTAGAATATCATAGTCCTAAGTTTTGTGTACCTAATAAATATCTTAAGATTCTTTTAACAATCATCATATGATATTTCTTAGGATCAGATTGAAATCTAACATATATGCAAACACTAAAAAGTATATTAAGTCTACTAGCAGTTAAATAAAGTAGAGAGCCAATTATATTTCTATAAAGTTTTTGATTGATACTCTTACCATATTCATCTTTATCCAATTTGCAAGATGGGCTCATGGGTGTGCCAATTTCCTTTGCATTCTCCATTTCAAACTTCATTAATACTTCTTGTATATACTTGGTTTGGGAAAGAAAAATGCCTTCCTTAGTTTGTTTGATTTGAAGCCTAAGGAAGAATGTTAGCTCTCCCATCATGCTCATTTCAAATTTGTCCTGCATTAATTTGATAAATTCTTGGCAAAGATTTTCATTAGTTGAATCGAAGATAGTGTCATCTACGTATATTTTAACAACAAGCAGATTTGATTTCTTTCTTTTTAAAAATAATGTAGTATCTACACTAGCTCTAGAAAAGTCATTATTGATAAAAAATTTACTTAATCTCTCATACCATACTTTTGGTGCTTGTTTCAAACCATACAATACTTTATTGAGTTTGAAAACATGATTAGGAAGACTATGATTTTCAAAGCCTGATGGTTACTCTACATAAACCTCTTCAGCAATAAAACCATTTAAGAATGTATTTTTTATATCTATTTGGTACAATTTGAAATCTATAAAACAAGCAAAAACAAGTAGCAGTCTAATAGCCTCTAATCTTGCTATAGGTACATAAGTTTCATCAAAATCTATTTCTTCTTCTTGATTATATCATTTAGCTACCAATCTAGCTTTATTTCTTGTTACATTACCATTTTCGTCAAGCTTATTTTTGAATATCCATTTAGTGCCAATGATAGGATGATTAGAGGGTCTATCAACCAGTGTTCATACTTTGTTTCTTTCGAATTGATTTAATTTCTCTTGCATGACAATTAACCAATTTGGATCATTTTTTGCTTCTTCAATTATTTTAGGTTCTATTTGAAGGATAAATGCAAGATAATCATGATGTTATCTAAAATTAGATCTAGTTCTTACACCTTGAGATGGATCGCCAATTATAAGATCTTTAGGGTGATTATGTGCATACTTCCATTCTTTGGATAGATCTAAATATTTTTGGTTCATACCTTCTTCTTGTACTTCTTCATGTTCGTTGTTGTTTGCCTCACTTTCTTCATCTTGATTTGGTTTGTCTTTCAAGATAAGTTCTTTTACTTTTTTTTCTAAATTTTCTACATCATCATCAAAAGCATCTTCCTTTCTTAATGAAAGGTTGTTAGGTTCATCAAAGACAACGTGAATAGATTCTTCAACAACTAAAGTATGCTTGTTGAAGACTCTATATACTTTGCTTAATGTTGAGTATCCAAGAAAGATACCCTCATCAGATTTAGCATCAAAATTTTTAAGTTTGTCTTTTCCATTATTTAAGATAAAACATTTGCATCCAAATACATGAAAATAATTGATATTATGCTTTCTACTTTTTCAAAGCTTATAGGGGGTGTTGGTGTAGAATCTGGTTGATGCCGAACTATGTTGGAGCTGGAGAAGATGAGGTCATCGTCGGTGACCTGTAAAATAAAGTCCTAGCCAGAGTCGGGGATGGCGGCTTTGGTAGGACTCTCTAACGATCAAGTCAGATTTTTTGGTCAACAGAAATAGAGTGCTCAGAAAAATTGAAACAGAATTTTCAGCTTAAAGAAAAATCAAATTTGGAGGATCCCTTATGTAGATGAAGCCTATAACAAATTGATGGTGACAGTCATAATTGCCTAGTAGTAGGCTGTTTAGGGCCACGTGGAGTTTGTTATGGAGGATAGTGTCTGTTATCATGACGTACCAGTCCATTGGGATTTGATAGTTGAAGTTTGGATGTTTCTGAGATCGTCTAAATATTGACTGATATTTGCTGTATAGAGAATTGATGCCGAGATCCTTCCATGGACAGAGAGAAGTTCGATTGGAAGAAGCCCGTTAGGCTACAGGAAGGAGTACGAAAGGAGTTTGACTGGAGGAGTTTGTCTTGAATGGGTTCAATTAGAGAAGTTTGACTTGAGGAGTCCAGCTGGAGAAAGTTTGGCCAGGGGATGTCTGGCTGGAGGGAGTTCGGCTGGGGGAAGTCCGACTGAAGGGAGTTCTGTTGGAGGAAGTTCAATTAGTGGAAGTCCGTTTGGAGGGAAGTCCAGACACCAAGCCGAACTTCGGCAGGAGTGGGTTTAACCCCAACAATAGTCGTCCTACTCGTGAATTCGAAAGTCGAAGGAAGGAAGATAAAGATGACTGCCGAAGTTTCTTTCCAGATTTTGTGCTTGTTGGATGGAGAGCCCTGGCATTTGTCACGCTGGCACCGAAACTTCTCAAATACGAGGTGATCTCGAAAGATGATTTTCCAAAACTCCCACCGAAACTCTACCCTAGATACGGTGCAATTAAAGTTTTGCGAGTCATCGATCACCTACCATGATGAGTGGGACATGCATCAATCGTAGATCGGCTAGAGGCGACTTTCCATCATAACCATCTCGAGCTCTGTAGGGTATTTAAATTCATCTTCTTCTCCTAGGGGCCATATTTCTCTTTAAACTCTTCTATTTTCGTTTGGTGTCCTTCTTCCTGCCCGAGAGTTCTCCGATTTTTTTCTCTATTTCTTTCACTCGCAAGTCCTTTCCTGCTCAATTTTTGCCACGCCCATCATCTCGTTGCTCTCCTCAATCAATCTAAGATAGTTTCACAATCTTTTCTTTAATTATTTCGATGTCTCTTGCATTTCGTCCTTTTGATTTCTTTAAGAAGATTTCACTCCTTATTTTCTTGATTTTTTGAGGATTTTTTGATGTTTGTTTGATCCAAATGTCTTTAGAAACTTCTCAGTCTGCCTATTCTTGGAGTTCATCCGATCCAACCTTTCGAAACCTTGATCCAATAGACGAGACCGACCTTAGAAGTATGTCCCATCCGATCTTCGCATCGGAGGCGATCTCTTGTACCTTAACCCTAGATGATCTTTTATTAATTAGGATTCAATACGAGATCCCTATGGATTATGAACTAGCACTCCTTGGACCCAATGATCGAGCTTGCTCTCCTCCGTCAGACTAATTTTGTCTATACTTGGAAGCTCTTCGTGCCGGACTAAGACTTCCTCTTCCACTCTTTGTAGTTGTGCTTTTTCATTTTTTGAATATCTCCTTGGCTTCCGCTGTGCCGAACTCTTTTAGGTTTATGATTGGATATTTCTTCCTTTGCCATCTGGCCAAAGTCTGCCCGACCATTTCACTTTTCAAAAGTTACTATACCTTTAAAGGCCATCCTTCTAAAAAAGACTGGTGGTACTTCTCTCTCCAGTCTGGCAAGAAGGGGTTAGTGAAAGGTGCCTCTTCTTCCATCCACAACTGAAAGGAGAGGTAATTCTTCATACATTATCTAACCTTGCTGCTAGGTCTTCCTCCTTGGGGTCTGCTTGGAGAGTCAGTCCGTCGAGCACCTAGTTTAGATAGGGGCGACTTTGACTCTGCCAACAAACTTAAGATCTACCAAGCTCCTCTTCTTTCCAAACTTCTGAAAGAACATGCTTTGTTCAACGTGGGCTTGAATTCCCTCAATCCCATGGGTACCCTTTTCTACATTTTCAAATTTTTATAAGGTTTTGTATGAATAAGTTGCTGTCTGTGATTCTTTCTTTGTTGCAGAGATGGACACCCAGGTAGTCAAAATGCTTGCCAAGGGGCTTCATCCCTAGAAGAGAAAAGGAAAGGCACCGGGCAAAAGCTCAAAGAAGGCAAAGATCAATATTCTGAGCTTCGTGACCCCCACTACTATCGTCAAGGTCTTCGGAGCTACTGAAGACACCAAAGTCATCCCTACCATTGAGGTCGGTGCTATTGATGGGGGCTCCATGCCTCCATCGTCCTTGAGCCCCCCCAGCTAAAGACCTAGCCCTACAACCTTCCATTGGAAGGATAGAAGGGGAGAAGAAAAAAGGAAAGAAGGTCGTCATGAAGGTGCTTCGCAAGGTGCGCCTTGGTGGGTCCAACGATGATAGCGATAATTTGAGAGAAGATCCCTTCGGCA
Organism: Cocos nucifera; assembly: GCA_006176705.1. Taxonomy (NCBI): domain Eukaryota; kingdom Viridiplantae; phylum Streptophyta; class Magnoliopsida; order Arecales; family Arecaceae; genus Cocos; species Cocos nucifera. The sequence continues at coordinate 82,859 of QRFJ01000465.1, forward strand.
ATTGGAATATCGTCTGGGACTTAACTGACAAGTTTGCCATGCCCGAGATAGTAGACCAGATGGCCTACCTTAACCATATGTAGCTCATCTGGGATTTTCTTGAGACCTTCCTCAAGATAATCACCTTATCGACTCTTCTCTTTTTTTATCTTTTTTTTTTTGCATGCATAATAGAGTTCATTTACTATAGTCTGGTCATCAAAATTGGCCCACATCAAAATGGTGCATCGTTTGAGATCGAAGGCGTTGAAGGCTCAGGAGGACCTTCAAGCCAAAGTTGATCGCCTTCAGGAGAAGACCGCTGAGGCCGACCATTTTATAAAGGAGAAGAAAATTGAGGTCGAAGGTCTCCAGGAGGTGCTTAGAAAAGAGGAACTCACCTCAGCGGGTTTAAAGGCCGCTTTGGCCTTGAAGGAGTAGAGGAGGAAGAAGGTCGAGGTTTAGATCGTCGAACTGAAGGATCAAACTTCAAAGTAGATCTCAGAGGCAAAGATCCAGGTGGTGGAGGAGTTCAAGGTTTTCTCTGAAATGAGGAACCTAAATATTGCATTTAGCCAGAAGGCCTTCCAGAAGGGATATGAGCTCTACGAGGATCGAGTGCCTGGCAAGTTTTTCGAGCTCGATCTCGATTTCTTATATAGGGAAGTTCTTGATGAAGTGGTGGGACCATCCACTACCATGGTCAACCCTTCTCTTGCCAAAGTCATCTTCGAGCCCTCCAAACCTACCATTGAGCCACTCAGACCAGCATCAGAGCTGGAGGTGATTGAGAATGCTCCGACCTCGTCCACCGCTATTCCTCCCATGGTCTAGAATTTTAAATAGTTATACTTTTTTTTTCTTTTCGATGTATGTTTAAATATTTTGAGAAATGAAAATGAGCTTCCTTTTTCTTATACTTATGCTATAGTGAGTGTTGTTCAAAATCTTTCTAGTGATCGAAGTCAAGGTCAGTTGTCTCCAACCGATGTTGAGCCACTATCTCAAGGTATCCCTTGAGATCCATAGTCAAAAGTTTAAAGAGAAAAATCCATCACTTGAAGAAGAAGTTGAAGAAGGTGGAAGATGAGTTTCAGAGATCCAGAAAAAATGCTTTGAAAATGATGATTGAGGTCACTCATCTTCGCAAGTTACACATAAAAGATTCCATGAGCTTCAACATCAAGAAAGGTAACTTCAAGAGAGAGTTGGCCGAACTTAAGAAAAGTGCCAGTGATAAGTCATGGGTGTTAACTGTGAAGGTCAACTCTCTTGAAATTAAGCTTTAAGACAGCGAAAGAAAAGATTCAGCTATTAGAGGGAAGTTCACCATAGTCTTCTGATATAGTCCAGTATGAATAGAATTGGTCTTAGAGATTTTTTGCACTCCAAAAGTAGTTGCATGATGCCGAGCTTGCCTATGAGACCTACCAGTTGGACTGGAGTGGAAGAATATTCATGTTGGAGCAAAAGCTCAATGCTGTTAATAGTGAGGTGGCTCGGCTTCAACAGCAGCTCGTCGACATTTATCAGTCCAGCACAAGCAAGGAGTCAGAGAAGATTGCCTCCCTGAAAAGAATCACAGGCAAACTCTCAGAATCAATTGGGATGGAGAAAGCCAAAGTTTAGCGACTGAAGCTTCAGTTGATTTGTGAACAGCAAGCTATCAAGGATGCTGATGCCGAGTCGAAAGTTCTGAGGAAAAGACTATGAGCATCAGAGGAAAATTACCGAAGGGCTGATAGGATGTTCCATAATGACTTGGTAAGAAGAAAGGAGCTCGAGGAAGAGATCGTCAGCCTAAAAAAATTCTTAATGATGGCTAGTAGTCCGAAGTTCGAGGAATATGATCTCTCTTAGAACTTTGGCTTTTCCCTTCTCACTTTTGTAACTGATTTTACAGATCCTTATTTTGTAACCAACTTTGATTTTAATGAAATGAAATCTTCTCCCATTTTTACTCTATGTGGATTGAATATTTGTCGATAGCTTTGCTGTCCTTCCTTTTCTTCTTTTTCTTTCTTTTTTTTTTGAAAACATGGTTGTTGGGGATGCTTAATCGAAGATCTTCTTCTATGTCAGGATGAGGTTCTCTTCCTACTCCTGACACATTCAGTCTTTTTTCTTGTTAGGATGAGATCCTTCTTCTATCCTTAGCAAGATCATTAAGGTATGAAAGGGGCATTGAAAGGGCCTCTCCCCTCCTCCGATCTTAAACAATGAGAGGTCTTCATCTATGTCAAGATGAGGTCCTCCTCCTATTCCTGACATGGTTAGGCTTTGCTCATGTTAGGACGAGGTTCTCCTCCTATTTTTAATAGAATAGTAGGGGTATGAAAGGATTGTTGAAAGGGCCTCTCTCCTCCTCTTATCCTAAATAGCCAGAGGTCTTCATCCATGTCAGGACGAGGTCCTCCTTCTATTTCTAAAATGGTTAGACTTTGCTCATTTTAGGATGAGGTTTTTCTCCTATTCCTAATAGGACAATAGGGGCATCAAAGTCCCATTGAAGGGGCCTCTCCCCTCCTTCTGTCTTAAGTAATCAGAGGTCTTCATCCATGTCAGGACGAAGTCCTCCACCTATTCCTAACATGGTTAGGCTTTGCTCATGTTAGGATGAGGTTCTCCTTCTATTCTTAACAGGATAGTACGGGTACGAAAGGGCCTTTCTCCTTCTTCTATCTTAAATAACCAGAGGTCTTAATCCATGTCAGGATGAGGTCCTCCTCCTGTTTCTAACACGGTTAGGCTTTGCTCATGTTAGGATGAGGTTCTCCTCTTGCTCCTAACAGAACAATAGGAGCATGAAAGGATTATTAAAGGGGCCTCTTCTCTCCTCCTATCTTAAATAATCGAAGGTCTTAATTCATGTCAAGACAAGATCCTCCTTCTATTCCTGACATTGTTAGACTTTATTTATAGGTGAAATTTGGTTGAGTCATTTTCTGTCATCATATAATTTTATGCTAAGAAATAAAATTATTAAAATAAAGAAGTTTTATTAAGATAGAATTACTAGTAGTACATTCATAGATTTTCTAAATTTCAAGGTTAAGGAAGATCAGCTTCTTTAAGCTCTTTTAAATAGTAAATCGCAGGCCGCATGACCTCTTTGACTTCATATGGGCCTTCCCAATTTAGGGTGAGCTTTCCTTGGTTTTGAGATTATGAAATAGCTGCTCGTCGAAGTATCAAGTCTCCCACTTTGAATACCTTGCCTCTGACTTTGGAGTTGTAATAACAAGCTACTTTCTGCTTGTAGGCTGCCATCCGAACTTGAACTTCTTTTCATCTTTTTTCTAACAAGTCGAGGTTAGCCTTGAGATCTTGCGAGTTGCACTATTCATTGAATGCCACAACTCGCACTGATGGAAGCTTAAGTTCTATTGGGATGACCGCTTCTGTTTTGAAGGCCAAGGCAAATGGAGTCTCCCCTGTTGACAACCTTTGGATAGTTTGCTATGCCTAGAGCACATGATAGAGTTCGTCCACCTATGTCCTTTTTGCTCTCTTAAGTCTTGCTTTAATATCCTGCAGGAGAGTTTGGTTGGTTACCTCAGCCTCGCTGTTAGCCTATGGGTGAGTTACTGATGTAAAATTATGGGCAATGTTTGGATCTTCACAAAACTCAGCAAATTTTGTCCCTGCAAACTAGTGCCCGTTATCTATTATAAGGGTTCGAGATAAACCAAATCTGCATACAATTGATTTCTAGATGAAATCCTGCACTTTAGCTTTAGTGATTTTTGCCAAAAGTTCGACTTCAACACATTTTGTGAAGTAATCGATTACCACCAACAAAAACTTTTGCTGTCCAGATATCATAGGAAAGGGTTCGAGGATGTCCATCCCCTACTATGCAAACGACCATGGAGCACTCAGGGGTGTAAGCTCAGAAGCTGGCTATCTTTAAATATTTTTATTCCTTTAACATCGGTCACATTTTCTGACATATTCAATGGAATCTTGATGCATGGTTGGCCAGTAGTATCGCTACCAAAGCAATTTGTGAGATAGAGATCTAGCCCCCAGGTAACTTCCATAGATTCCTTCATGCACATTCCATAGTGTAAAATCAGCCTCTCAAGATTAGAGACATCTCAAGAACGGCAAAGAATATGACATTTTATATAACTTGCTATCATATAGAATATACCGGAAGGCCTGGTTTCTTAATTTTTGAACTTCTTTTGAATCATGAGAAAGAACCCTGTCTTTAAGATAGGCAACTAGCGGGTCGATCCAGCTAGGCTCATGATCGACCTGCATCACAGATTGTTGCTCCCTCGAGCTTGGGTGTTTTAGAATTTCAAAAAAGACTTCCTTTGGTAGTTTGCTTAGGGTGAGTGTGGTTAATTTGGAGAGAAGGTTGGCTCTGATATTTTTTGCTTTTGGAATTTGTTGAATATTAAAGCTGTTGAAGGTCGAGGTCAGACTCCTTACCTTTTCTTGGTATTTCATCATACTTTTCTTTTGAGCTTCATAATTGTCATTGACTTATCCCATGACCAACTGAGAGTCAATATAGACTTGGAGCTGATCCACCTCCACTTTTCTAGCTATTCTCAATCCTGCGATCAGTGCTTCATACTCAGCCCCATTATTTATTGTGAAAAATTCAAAACATAGTGCATACTCTGCAATGATTCCTTTTGGATTGACCAAAATTAGATCTGCGTCTGCACCGGAGGCATTGGACGAGCCATCCACTTATACGGTCCAAAAGCCTTCAGGAAGGTCTGCTCTTTCTTTGGGGGAGTCCGACTGCAACCACAGACTTTTGATTTCATTTTGTTCAAGTTTGGCTTCATCTGGGATGATACATTCTACTATGAAGTTTGCCAATATTTGGGCTTCAATTGATGGCTGAGGTTAGTAATTAATGTCAAACTCTGAAAGCTCAATTGTCCATTTTGCTATTCTTCTAGAGATGTCCATTTGATGAAGAACTATCTTGATTGGCTGATCAGTGAGAAGCGTTATAGTATGCCCCTAGAAATAAGGTTGGAGCCTTCGTGCTACAATCAACAAAGCATAAGTTAGCATTTCTAACTTAGAGTACCTGATCTTGGCATCCCTCAAGACTCAGCTTATATAGTAGATCGGCCACTGCGCTCTCACCTCTTCTTTAACTAAGTCCGTCGCAAGGGCCACTGGGGAGACCGCCAGGTAAAGAAACAATCATTCTTCAGGTTCAAATTTTGCCAGCAGAGAAGGTGAGCCGAGATAGTTCTTTAATTCTTTAAATGCCTGTTGATATTTGGCGGTCCAGTAGAAGTTTTTTGGCTATTTAAAACTTGAAAGAAAGGCATGCATCGCTCAGCTAACTTCGAGATGAAGCGATTTAGAGCCACAACTTTCCTTGTTAGGCACTAAACTTCCTTTATTGACTTTGGAGCAGTCATTTCTTGAATGGCCCGGATCTTCTCTGGATTTGCTTCAATTTCGTGCCTTGATACCATGAACACCAGGAACTTCTCCGAAGTTATGCCAAAGGTACACTTAGTAGGGTTCAACTTCATGTTATATTTTTGAAGGGCACTAAAGGTATCTTCAAGGTCGATAATGTGATTTGCTAAAGATCCGCCCTTTATAAGCTTGTCATCCACATAGACCTCCATATTACGGCTGATCTGCTCCTTGAATATCTTATTAACCAAGCACTGATAAGTTGCACCCATATTTTTGAGCCCAAAGGACATGATTCTATAATAATAGAGACCATGGTTAGTAATAAAAGCAGTTTTCTCATCATCCTCTGGTGCCATCCAGATTTGATTATAGCTAGAGAAGGCATCCATGGAAACGAGGAGTTCATGGCTTGAAGTTGCATCCACCAATAGCTATCTTTTGGGCAGACCTTGTTCAGCTTCTTGGAGTCTATGCACATTCTCCATTTATCGTTTGCCTTCTTGACGAGAACCATGTTGGAGATCCAATCTGGATAGTTGACTTTTTGGATGAACCCGGCTTTGAGGAGCTTGTCAATTTCTTCTGCTATTGCCTTCTATCTCTTTGGGGCATAACTGCGCATCTTTTCTTTTACTGATCGATATTTGGGATCAACAGCCAGACGATGTTCCATAACTTCAACATCAATTCTGGACATGTCCGTAGGGATCCAGCAAAAACATCAATATTTCTCCATAGGAATCCGACGAGTTGCTCACGTACCTCTTCTCCCAGATTAGAGCTGATCTGCACCGTGTGCTTTTTATTTTCATCATTTAGAGGGACTGAGACAAGATCTTCCATGGGTTCTCCCCATTCTTTAGTAAGGTCATCTCGGACATCTAGCCCATCAATCGAGCAAGGATTTGATTGCTCAACCCTTTGCAAAGTGATTGAGTAGCAATGTCTTAACAAGGCCTGATCTCCTCTGATCTCTTCGATCTCATAACTTGTTGGGATCTTCATCTTTAAATAGGAGGTCGACACTACTGCCTGAAGTGCATATAGATCGGGTCGACCAAGAATTACATTATAGGTAGATGGAGCTTTCACTACCAAAAAATTTACTTATGCCCTGGACTATCTTGGATATCGCCCTGCGGTCATAGTTAATATTATTATTCCTTCAACTAGCACAATATCACCAGTGAAGTCTACTAATGGGGTACTCATTGGATTGAACCAGTTATCAGGTATAGACATTTTGGATAAAGCATCATAAAATAAGACATCGACCAAACTTTCATTATCGATAAGGATGCAACGTACATCATAGTCTGCAATATTCAAAGAAACTACAACTGCATCATGGTGTCGGAACTGAACTCCTTGTGCATCTTCTTTAGTGAAAGCGATGGATTCTTCAGTCCTTTGCCTTTTAGTCGACCCCTCAAATTCACTGGCCTCCTCCCACCGAAGTCTCCTATAGATAGTGTTTATGATGCCTAATGGGCATTGATCTCTTATCCGCTCCTCCCTCCTTGGCAGTTCTGGTTGCGGCAGTGCTCTCGGGCGCTCTTCCCTTGCCTCAGGCAGACGTCGTAGGAATCAATCAAGCCAGCCTCATCTGATGAGCTCCTCGATCTCATCTCGGAGTTGAATGCATTCTTCGATATTGTAACCATGGTCACGATGATAGAGATAATACTTGTTAGAATTGCACTTGCTAGGGTAAGTGTGCATCCTCTCAGGCCTCGATAGTTGCTCCTTAATCTCCATCAGTACTTGAGTTTTTGAAGCATTAAGGGGGGTGTAATTGTAGAATCTTCTGGAAGGAGAGTTCCATCGCACCCTTCGGTTAGGACTCCTTTGTCGATGAGCTCAGAGAGGAGTTCGGGCTCGTCTGTGCTCAAGAGGGGTTTGGGAGTGCAGCCAAGCTTCACTCGACTTTTTTTCAAGTGCGGGCTTTCTAGATTCATTCGTCTGCCACTCTCTTATGGCTTCATCATCCTTGGCCTTGAATGCCTCTTCTACCTAGGCATAACCATTTGCCCGAGCCAGCATATCAGCAAAATTTTTGGGGTACTTTCTAAAGAAACCAGATCTAGAATTTCACGGATAGTTCTTGAAACTTTTTCAAGATCATGCAGCAAAAGATTTAAATAAATCAAATATTTATTTAAATAAACATGAAAATACCCTAGATCTAAGATTTATTACATGATCAAGGCATGATATTAAATAAAAAATAAAAAACACAAAGGAAAGATTAACATGTTGATCTCACTAACATGCTACAATACTATATCTAATATAGCTATAGAATAATAGATTAGATTTGATACTTGAGCAAGTTAGACGTTCTAACTTGCTGATTTAAACTTGAGGATAAAATCACAAGCTGCACACACATCGAGTCTCTAGGAGTCATCCACATGAGCCTACAAATACGACTTGAGATCCTGATGCAGAAAATCAGCACAACATGCTAGTATTGTGCTGATCTCTCTTCAACGATCGATTCGATGCTTTCTTCTTAGAGACTTGGACTCTCCAAAATATTAGAAGAAAGAGGAGAGATTTTAGATCTGAAAATCTCTCAACAAAAAAATCTCAAAAGGAGGAGGAGAAGAGAAAATCAAAATAGCCCTCGAAGAAGACCCTCTTCTTCTTCTTCTCTTTTCTCTCACCTAGACACCTAGTTTGATGTCTATAGAACCCCAACACCCAAGGACTCTCTACCTCTGATTTTTGGTCACCCCAAATCTCTCCTAAAGGTCTATATTTCATAAAACAATCAGGCCAAAATTCATCCTAAATTTATAGAAAAAGAAGAGTACCTATCTAGGTCAAAAACAAGACAAGGAAGGACTAGTTTTGGCAAGAGGTTGGGGCGCCCAACTCTTGGGCGCCCCTCCTCTAATTTTTTTGGTAAATCTAGCAAGAATACATGCACAAAATTCTTTCTTTCTCACATGGAATAAGTGAGACAAATAGGGAGGGGCAGCACACTTAGAATGAGGTGTTTTGGTTTATTAGAATTCTATCTCATAGAATCCTAAATCAAAACTAACTTCTCCTTTTGACTTAGTCAACCACCAAATTACCATATAAGTAATAGAGGGAGAGAAGGGGCATGCGTGAAGATCAAAGAGAGATTTTCTATCACACAAAAATAGAGAGAGTGGGCATGGGGCGTGGGATATAGGTGGCGCAAAGATAGGGAGTCCTAGTCACACTAGGACTCCTATTTTGACTTGGTCAAAAATTAGTTTCTCAAACCAAATTAAACCAGAAGTAAACCAACCCAATTAAATTAGGTCCTAACCTAATTAAAAATTTAATTTAATTAGATTAAATCAAATTTAATTCTATTTTAGAAAATTAAGTTGACCGCAGTCCTAGTTGAACTAGGACTTTTCTTCTCTGCACTTGGCTTATCCAATAAGTCAATTGGACTTGAACCAAATTAAATCAAATTAAATTATATTTAATTAGACTTAATCTCAGATCTTAGGCTTAATTAAATTAAGTCAATTAGCAATCAAATTGCTAATCGATCCTCTTGCAACATTTGTACTAAGTTAAACATCAATCGTATTGATTGTTTAACCCTAGAATGATTCTCAATCATTGATCAACTATCCGATCAGATCGTGAGCTCTAATGTATATGACCTCATAGGTCCAAACCTAAGTCAATAGTATAGAAACATATATTTGTACTAATTAAAGTAACCATCTAGCAATGGTACCCGATGGTCCGATAGGTCGAATGTGTAGAACAACATCCTTAGAACCCATATGGATATAATTTTTATATAATTCATCCTCTTGATCAAATGCTTGTAGGACACCTTAGAGTTCAACTATTAACTCCGATAAGATTGTCCACATTGTATTTCAAAATATCAAATTCATTTGATGGATTATCCTGGCCAAGATTTTGCTATATTGAAATATAGTGATACATTCTTTTCCAACTCTTAGAGTGGTCAATTCCATCTTGATCACACTCTGACTTCGTAAGTACTTGATTATGCCCATAAGCCTTCCATTACTGAATTAGAAATTCAGTTAGTCTAGTACCAAAGCATAGTGAGTTGCTTGCAAGTTACTAAGGTGATCTCAGATCTAAGGAACACTTACACCTATATCCCATCAGAGATATTTTCAATAGCAGAATGCTCTGGAATTGGTCACGTTCAATGACGATGTGCCTATACATCTCACTTGTATGCCATACTAGTACCTCCATACTTTTGGATTAAGAGGATAACCAATCTATATGGCATACAGTGATCTATGCTTGATAGACGCTATCATCCTAATTAACAGCCTATCATTTGGTTGTGAACAGATTTAAGGACTAATCGATAAATCTTCTCTTTATTGAAGCTAAATAGTCCTAAAGATTTCTTCACAATAATGGAGTTCGTTAGAAGATGAATCCTTTATGATGAAAAATATCAAAAATATATTTTATTTATTAATGAATCAATTACAGATATAATGTAGCTCAATCATCAATAAGCTGGCGATTGGCTTTGGAACATATTTTCCAACAACTCTCACTTGTCCTAAAGCCATTCGACACAGTATCTAATACCCATCTTCGACTTGTAGTTGTCAAACTCCTTTATCGCCAGGGCTTTAGTGAAGGGGTCACCCAGGTTCTCCTTTTCATCGATCTTCTGAAGGTCAACGTCACCTCGATCCACGATCTTTCGGACCTAGTGGAAGTGGCGCAAGATGTACTTCATCCGCTGGTGTGCCTTTGGTTTCTTCGCCTGAGCTATGGCACCAGTGCTGTCGTAGTAGAGCAAGACCAGACCATCTAGGGAGGGTGCTACTCCAAGCTCGGTGATAAACTTTTTCAGCCACACAGCTTTCTTCATGGCATCTAATGTTGCGATGTACTCTGCTTCGCAAATAGAGTCTGTCACAATATGCTGCTTAGAACTCTTCCGATAGATGGCTCCACCATTTAGAGTAAAGATATATCCCAACATGCTTCTGTTATCATCATGGTCAGATTGAAAGCTGGGGTCTATAAATTTCATAAGTTTTAGATCTAACTCGCCATAAACCAACCATTGGTTCTTAGTATTTCTCAAATACTTAAGGATGGTTTTAACCACTTTCTAGTGATTTTTTTTAGGATCAAATCGGTATCTACTCACTACTTCTAGTGAGTATGCCATGTCTGATCTCGTACATGTCATGGCGTACATAATAGATCCCACTACCGAAGCACATGGGACTTTACTCATACGCTCTCTCTTTAGAAGTTGTCGGACAATCCTTCTTAGAGAGAGAAATTTCATCGCCTATCGGGAGATAGCCCTTTTTAAAATTTTTCATGCTGAACCTCTTCAGCATAGTATCTATGTACATAGATTGGGATAACCCAAGCATCCTTTTAGATCTATCCCTATAGATCTTCATTCCTAGGATGTAGGATGCTTCAACCAAGTCCTTCATGGAGAACTGTGATGACAACTAGACTTTTATTATCTGCAGTGCCAGGGTGTCATTTTTGATTAAGAGAATGTCATCCATGTACAAGATAAGGAATACTACTACTGGACCATTTGCCCATATATAAATGCAGGGTTCTTCTCCGTTCTTAATGAAGCCATACGTTTTGATCACTTTATCAAAATGTATGTTCCAACTTTGAGATGCCTGTTTCAGTCCATAAATGGATCTCTAAAGCCTATACATCTTGGACTCATCTATGGATGTGAATCCCTCAGATTATATCATATACATCTCTTTAATCAGCTCTCCATTTAGGAAAGCTATCTTCACATCCATCTGCCAGATCTCATAATCTAGATGGGCAGCTATCGCAAGCATTATCCAAATGGATTTGAGCATTGCCATAGGAGAGAACGTCTCATCATAGTTAATACCATAACGTTGACGATACCTCTTGGCAACCAAACGGACTTTATAGGTCTCCACCTTTCTATCTGCGCTCTTTTTTCTTTTGAAGACCTATTTACATCCAATAGATTTAACCCCTTCGGATGGGTCAACCAATGTCCACATATTATTGACCTTCATGGACTCCATTTTAGATTTCATGGCCTCAAGCCATTTCTCGGAATCAGGTCTCTGCATAGCATCCATATAGGTGATCGGATCCTCGTTGTTCTCATTGAGTTCGATGGGATCACCATCTTGGACCAAGAAATTATAGTATCTGTCTGGATGATGCGGTACTCTACTAGATTGTCTTAATGGTGTAGGTACATCAGGCTCTAGATCTGACCTAATCAAATCTGACTCAGGTTTTGCTACAGGTGTCAGTTTTTCTACCTATTGAACTTCATTAAGTTCAACCTTAGCGGCAACAGTTCCTTCACCAAGAAACTCCTTTTCTAAAAAAATCGCCTTAAGGCTGACGAACACCTTTTATTTTTTAGCATGGTAGAAATAGTAACCCTTATTTTTTTTGGGATACCCTATAAACACACTTATTAGATCGAGCTCCAAGCTTATTTGTATGCAAATATTTAACATAGGCCGGACAATCCCAAACCAATAGGTGAGAGAGTGTAGGCCTACGCCCAATCCATATCTCTTATAGAGTCTTTGCGATAGATTTACTCAGTACATTGTTCAATATATAACATGCAGTCTCAAGAGCATAACCCCAAAATGAAATAGACAGACAAGCAAACCCCATCATGGATCGAACCATGTCCAACAAGGTTTGATTTTTCTTTTTCAATACACCATTATACTATGGTGTGGCAAGAGGAGTCCACTATGAGAGAATCTCATTCTCTCCTAGATATGTCAAGAACTCACTAAATAAATATTTACCTTCTTGATCCGATTGAAGAGATTTAATACTCTTTCTAGTTTATTTTTCTACTTTATTTTAAAATCTTTTGAATATTTCAAATGAATCCAACTTATGTTTCATCAGATAAACATATACATACCTGGATAGATCATCTGTAAAAGTGATGAAGTAGAAATATCCATCTCTGACATCAGTGCTCATTGGTCCACATACATCAGTATGTACTAGACCTAAGAGCTCAGTAGCTCTCTCACCTTTTTTAGTAAAAGGTGACTTGATAATTTTATCAAGAAGGTAAGATTCACAGATTGGAAGTGATTCATAATCACTGACTTCGAAGATTTTCTCTTGAGTCAATCTGTTTATCCTATTCTTATTTATATGACCTAGCCTACAGTGCCATAGATAGATATCATAGATATTATCTAATCTAGGATATTTTCCAGAAGTATACATTACACTCATGGGCTGTGATAAAATATAAATATCATTTCTCCATTGTCGTTGCATTATTATAATGTTATTCATAATAATGTCACAATAATCTTCTTTTATTAACAAATGATAACCATCTTTGGTTGAAAGGCCAACAGAGATTATATTCATCAGAAAGGAAGGACAATAATGATAATCATTTAAAAAAATGATAATAGTATTGAAAATGAGTTGAACTATTCCCATAGCTAGAACTGGAACAGACCTTCCATCTCAAACATTTAGGAATCGCTCATTATTTTCAAATTTTCTACTAACTTGAAGTTCTTGCAACGTATTACAAATATGGACTGGACTTTCAATATCCAATACTCAAGTAAAAATATCATAAATAGAAAAATTATAAGATATTATCATATAACATCCTTGATCAGCAACTACTTGTTTATCTCTCTTATTCAACCTATTAGGATCATGGAAATCAAATTACTGAGGACAATTCCTCTTTCAATGCCCCTATTTCTTACAGTGGAAGCATTCTGCCTGATCTAGATTATTCTTGAATCTTATGTTTAAATTGGGTATAGAGGCCCCAGCACGAACCACTTCGTGCTGCTGAACAACATTAAAGTTTCGATACTTATTATCGAAGTTGGGTCCCATAAGTTAATCACTATCTAATAATGGATGGAGCAACTATGGTTTGGGTTTAACTGCACAAAGAATAACCAAAAGCCTAATTAGTAATTGATTCATTAAACCTAAATATTTGAACTTTAATCAAAAGGTTTCTTCCACTATTTTGTTCAAATTGGTAGCCTCTATCTCTAATTTGAGGAATTACCCTAATTTCTTAGTGGGTACTAAAATCCATATAGACTGCATACAAGCCCAACTATGGTTGGTCAATCTATGTATATCTAAGGATAGGTTCATAATTAATTATTTTTTAAAATAATTTTTAGTAATTTAATTTTGTCCTAGATATCATTTCAGTTGGCTAGGGCCTCTAATGAAAGTTTCGATTAGGTCCAATCATTAACATGATCATACTTGATCCATCTAACTAATAAATGATTAAGCCTAACTATGGTTGATCAACCTAATCACCATTTAGAGAGACGCATCCAAAAAATCATATTATGAATAATAATTTCATTAGCGGTAAGCACCAGGCCTATAGGCCTCCAATGATTATCCAACTAATGGACCCATTATCATCCACTTAATGGGAGGCTATGATCTAGTTATCACCATAACTATTTTATTTTATAGATTTAATAATTTTAGGGGATTTAATTGATTTAATTTAGAGGAAGAAGGTTAGATGTGAAGGGAAATCCTGATTTTTTAGGTCAGGTTCGTTCAGATCTGATTGGATCAAGAGAGATATTTCAAATTTTTTTTTTTGAATCCATATCAAATCTAAGATATTTTAGATCTAATTTTATAAATCTAATAAATAAAATAAAAGATAAATTAAATCTAACTTAATTTTGTACCTTGCTATTGGGTAATCGGATTATCCTGTAATGATCCTGCTGATTACCTGAGGTTCTGGATCTAAACACATAAGTGCCTAGCTTCTACCAGTATCCACTCAGACTGGATCTAGAGATCTTCTCCTTCTTTATCACCTCTCCAAATATCAAATTTGGATTTGATTTAGAGAATCTTTAAAACTCCTTTTGAAGATCTGGAATCATCTCTTGCAGCAGTGCTGCCTTCTTCCTTTCTCGTCACCTTTCGCTTATCTGGATCCCACCAAACTGGAGCCCAAATCTCCTTAGACGTGGAGAGGAGAGAGAGGATTAGAAGATGGCATGGAGGAGGGAGAGGGACAACCTTGGGGCATGGGCTAAGGGAGAACTTCTTAAAAGCTAGGCGTAGATAGGATTTATATAGACCCTGCTGTGCCATGCAGTGCGACATCATCCCAGCCAATCACGTCGCTTCGTGTAATCAGATCTAAATCTAATTGATGGGATGACATCATCTAATCCAATCAGATGAGAGCCCCCTCAAATCATCCTTAGGTGGTGCCAAGACTGGTCAAAGCTGAGTCTTAGGCGCCTACCTAAGTTGATTCCAAAAAGCAACCTAGAGTCCCATCTGTATGGAACTCCAGGCATCCCTATCCAATGAGCGCATGCCTCCCTAGGCATGCACCCCCTTCTTTCCATTTTGTAGCAAGGGGACAAGCCCCTATCTGCTCTCTTATGGATACATGACACATGGGCAGATGTCTAAGTGTCAAAGGTCAATGTTTGACCAAAGTCAAAAGATAAGAATTAGCAGGTGACGAAAATTGGCAGGTGTTGTCTCTAATTTATCTCATAAATTAAAACAATTCTTTTTTAATCTAGATAAGCTCCAGTCAGACCAAGTAAAGATATCTGAGTGAGCATAAATAAATTTGGCTCAGTCGAGACAACTTTTAATGATATTAGAAGGAGAACGTTAGGCTCAATCGTGTGTTAGCACGATTTTCTTGAACCTAATTGAATCTTGTTCAAATCAATTGAACTAGGTTAGTCCAATTGATAAAATCTAAATTCAAACCCTTGTTTGTATGATCCAGTTAGGTTCAGTTTTATATGATAAAGGGATATGTCATCATCTCTATCATTATCATCATCGAAACACCTTTCGATGGATCAGAACTCTTCTGATTCAGACAACTAGAATGATCGATCATCCAAATCATTCTAATTGCTCCCAAAATCCACCAGTGATACCTAGCAGTATATAATGGCAATCTATCAAAACTAAAAATAAACCTCTTGATGTAGTCGTTAGATATATGTGCCCTAGAAGTCAGAATTGGCTGACACTTATAATACACTTCCAGGGGTAAAATTGTAATTATGACTATAATCAATAAAATGGATTATTTTCTACCACATATGCATATTTAGTGTCTGTGATACATCCTTTGAGTTAATGATAATGATAATTCATATTTTCAAGAGTTAAAAATTTAAGACATGAATAATCATTATTAACTCATAAAATGCTCCCGACGGATCATCATGAGGATGGTGATTGATCCGAAAGATTGGTGTACTATCGCTTCTCTTTAGTAGATGAGTCTTGAGTCTACAGTGTGGAGACACCAGAATGAGAGTACAGATACTCGTTAGAGAATGAGGGCACTGAGCGTGACCACCTCGAGTAGTCATTAGAAAGTCTACCTTCTCATCAATGACTGACTCGATGTTATAGTGGTGTGTCTGGTTCTTTGATCTGAGGTGCATCGGTAGTTCACCTTGAGGGTGTTATAGTTTGACTACACCATTACTCGATCTCCTAGCCATATGAAACCCTGAGGTGTATGTTGGCTATGACATGTTCATTGTAGGAACTGGATTGCACCAAGATGGAATCTATCTACCTCGGTGGTAGAGGAGCAGCCCTATGATGATCATGAGAATCAAGTCTAGAAGCCCATGGCCATGGCAGAGTGAAATAATAGAAAGAGTTTCTATTTAGGTTTTCACATCGGACTTGAATCGAATGATTACATCATATGATAGAAACTAGGGTTTGACGAGTTTACCTTAACCCTAATCTAATCGAGGCTCAAGATAGAAGAACTTAATCACACAGGTAGCTGCACCAAGAGGTTTGCATTTAGCTCTGATGGATTGCCACCATATACTACTAGGTGTCACTGGTAGATTTTGGAAGCAATTAGAATGATTTAGATGATCGATCATTCTAGCTGTTCGAATTAGAAGAGTTCTGGTCCATCGAAAGGAATTTCGATGATGTCGATGATAGGGATCATGACATATCCCATTACTATACAAAATTGAATCTAACTGGGTCACACAAACAAGGGTTTGAATCTAGTGATCATCAATTGAACTAATCTAGTTCAATTGATCCGAATGAGATTCAATTAGGTTCAAGGAAATCATGCTAGCACTTGATTGAACCTAACGTTCTTCTTTTACTACCATAGTAGTTGTCCTAACTGAGCCAAAGGAGTTTATGCTCATTCAGAGGCCTTCACCTGATTCGACTAAAGTCTGTCTAGATCAGAAAGGGGTTGTCTTATTTTATAAGACAATACCTGCCATTTTTGGTAACCCACCATTTCTCGTCCTTTGACTTTGGTCAAAAGTTGACCTTTGACTGGTCATATGTTGACCATTGATACTTTGACTTCTGTCCATGTGTCATGCACCTATTGGAGAGTTGGTGGGGGCCTATCCTCCTACCAGAACCTGGCAAGGAGGAGGGCACACGCCACCCTTGGCGTGTGCCCAAGCTGGAGGCGCCCAGGAGTCCCTGTTGGACAGGGACTCCATCTCCTTTTTGGATTCCGATTAGAGTTCTCCTAAGAACCAACTTTGACTGGTCTTAGGTGCCATCTAAGGAGGAATCCAAGGGACTCTATTCCCACCAATCAGATTTAGATTTGATTTCACAAAGGGTTGTGATTGGTTGGGAAGAAGAAGAGTTGGATCACAGATAGTCTATAAATAAGACCCTACGCCCAACTCAAAGCAATTTTGAAAAGGAATTCAATTCCCACACCCCAAGGCCTCCTCTCCCCTCTTCCTCCATGCCAAACCCACCTTCTCCCTCTCCTCTCCACATCCAAAGAGGTTTGGATTCTTGGTTGGTGCAATCCAGATGAGAGAAAGGCGACTGAAAGCTAGAAGGCTGCGCTGCTGCAAAAGACAATTGCTGATCTTCGAAAAGTATTTTGAAGATCCTCCAGATCAGATCCAGATCTAATTTTTGGAGATGTGGTAGAGAAGAAGAGGATCTCTAAATCTAGCCTGAGTGAATACCGGTATAGGCTAGGCACTTGCGTGGTTAGATCCAGAACCTTCCGCTGCATACAGGATCATCAATGGGTAATAGGATTACCCAACATCAAGGTAAATTAAATTTGATTTAATTTATTTAGATTTTATTTTTATTATTAAAATAATAAGAATTAGATTTAAAACATCTTAGATCTAATTAGGATCAAAGAAATTTTTTTTTAAAATATATCTCTTGATCCGATCAGATCTGAACGAACTTGATCCGGGAAATCAGGATTTTCCTTCAACTGGTATCAGAGCCAAGGTTCTAAAGTGTTTAGATCTGATTTTAAATTTATTCTAATCAAAAAATAAGTGATTTTAGATGTCACATAAGATGTGATCAGATTTGAAATTAGAAAAAATTAAAATTAAATAATTTGGATCTAAGATTAGAAAATATGCATGATTAGTTCTAAAATAGAATAGTTCTATAGAATAGTCTTGCATGTTTATGATTTAATCTAATTAAATCATATTTTAGATCTATTTATTTACTATTTTATAATATTATAATTATTATAATAACATCTAAAAAATAGCAAATAAAATTATTTAATTTTTAAAATATCATATGAGATATGATTGATGCATGTCTAGACTAGTTGTAGAATAGTTCTACATAGTTGTCTAGATTAGAGTTTATTTTGATAAGATCAATTTAAATCTAATTTTTTAGATTATCATAAGATAATTTAGATCTAAAAACA
The DNA here is from genome assembly GCA_006176705.1 of Cocos nucifera. Classification (NCBI taxonomy): domain Eukaryota; kingdom Viridiplantae; phylum Streptophyta; class Magnoliopsida; order Arecales; family Arecaceae; genus Cocos; species Cocos nucifera. The sequence goes on from QRFJ01000465.1 coordinate 101,016, forward strand.
TGCATGATTCGATACATAAGATGTATGAAAAATATGCCATGATTAGATCTAATTCAGTATATGAGATATATGATATAGATCTAAAACTATTTTGTAGTATTGCATGTTCTTGATTAAGGCGTTCCTCTTGACCGTCCAGTCATAAGAATGAAGAAGGGTTTAAAAGTCCTCTCCTCCCATCCGATGGGGTGTTCTTATGATGTGTAGGGGTGCTGCATGTTCATCCTTAATCAGAAACCCAAAACTTACTTTCTGCAAAACCCTAGATCCTGAAACCCTAGGATTTGTTGTGCATATTTTATTTGTGAACCCTACTTAATCAAGAATTAAGATTATGGAATATAAAATTAGGTCTAAAATTGAGAATTTCAGATCTAAGACATATTCATAATACTGGGTTCGGGCTTGGATAGCTCAATTAGGTCTAAGCGGTTGATCAAATCGAATCAAGAGTTGGTTAGATGGGATCAACAATGCTTAAATTGACCAGCCTAATAGAATTAAGTCTGGGTCAAGATCGAGTCACGATCAAGCAAGACCTAATTAGACTCAGAGGTTAGAGTCTGGATTGTAGGCTAACCCAATTGGTTCTGGCTCAACAATTTGGTGTCTAAGGTAAGTTTGGCACATACGACTGACTGATTTTTAATTGAAAGCTACTCGATCTGAATGCATTCTTGTACGAGTTAATGGCATATTTCTTCCATCGATCTCACTTACCTGGCCATATCTGTTAACTCAATTCTGATCTAAGGTGGTCAATAATCCGAGCTAACCCATGCCACTTGGTTAGTCATAATTGTTATGACTATGACAAGTCTAGTTTAATGAGACCTGAATCAATTCTTCCTAAGAAAAGATTAAGTCTGAGGTCTTCCACCATTGTAGATGTGCGGGCCCTTCCCGGGGTTGATTATTCTCGGCTGGATACAGTGGCTTAGTTGCACCAGGAAAGATGCAACCATGTCTATTAGGCATTGGATGCTATGGGCTGGAGGATGAGTTGGGCTCAATATTTTGGATACGGTGAGAGACTCAATTAGGAATCCAGTCTGTGCAAATGGTGGGTCTGACTTAACTAAGGAGTGGATCAATATTCTGGATATGGTGAGATTCATGAATTAGAGACTAAGTTTGGGTGCACCATGATTAGAGAATCATTGAACAAGAGTTGTTCACTCATTGGCTAACCCATCACCAATAACTGTTAGGTGAGGTGATGAGTCAGTTGGTGAGACCGCACCACCCACTAGAAATCATTAATCGTGGAGATTTTCACATCTCTACAGAGGGAGTGTAGGGATCCAAAAAAATAGTGGAAGCTAATTTATTTAAAAATAAAATCTTTAAATAAATTGGTCAAGTCATAATTACAGTATCTAACTAGAATCTTTGACTCTCTGCAGGAAAATGTCTGCGTCCAACCCATTAGCACGTATCCTGGACACACATAGACTGACCGGACCCAATTATAAAGATTGGCTCAGAAACTATAAAATAGTTTTGGATTCCAAGAAGTTAACCCATGTTTTGGATCAGGACCCTCCCACCTTACCAGCTCGTCCATCCACTGAATAGAGAGCGTCTCTGAAAAAGTGGATAGACGAAGATAATAAGGCCAGATATTACATGTTGGGCTCGATGTCTGATGAGCTCCAGTGCCAACATGAAGATATCGGGACTGCTCACCAAATATTGGCTCACCTGTAGGAGATGTTTGGTGAACAGAGTCGCACAGCCAAGTATCAAGTCACGAAATAACTTTTTAAGGCTAAGATGCGTGATGGGCAGTCAGTCCAAGATCACTATCTGATGATGATCAAGAACATGGAAGAGCTTGAGAAGCTCGGTGTGAAGTTAGACTTGGATCTGCAGAACGATATTATTCTGCAATCCTTGACTGATGCATATGGGCAATTCATCATGAATTACCACATGCATAAACTTCAAAATTCCTTGGCCGAATTAATGAACATGCTGGTCACCGCTGAGCTTTCTATGAAAGATTCTAAAGGCTCAGTTCTTGCTATGGAACGGACTTCTTCCAAAAAAAAGTCTTATGGAAAGAAAAAGAAGTCTGTGAAAAAGCAAAAGGTGGAAGGAGCAAAGAAGAAGAAAGCAGAGCTAAGATGAAAGCCGCTGCCAAAGGAAAGTATTTCCATTGCAACAGCGACGGCCACTAGAAGCGGAACTGCCTTACTTACCTGACCACCCTGAAGAACAAGAAGGAAGGTCCTTCTGGAGGTATGCTCGTTGTTGAGTCTAATCTTATGATTTCTTCTGCATCTCGTTGGGTGCTTGACTCTGGTTCTAGTGCTCATCTGTGCACTTCCATATAGGATCTTGAGGATAGTAGGAGGCTGAGGGATGGAGACATAATCCTATGCATCGATAATGGAGCAAGAGTTGCTGCAGTGGTGGTGGGAACATGCCCTCTTCGATTACCATCTGGTTTAGACTTAGTTTTGAAAGACTGTTGTTATGTGCCTACAGCTAGTAGGAATTTGACTTCTGTTTCATGCTTAGCACTAGAAAGCTATGTGATTACCTTCTTTAAGGACCATTGTAACATTCTTTATGAAAGAAATAAAATTACAAATAGCTTCCTTATTAATGATCTTTATCAGCTACATATTGATGTACCTGTTCTAACTATCGAGCAAAACGTGAATGCCAAACGACCCAAGGATAGTCCAAACGATAGGTATCTATGGCACCTGAGATTAGGTCATATAGCAGAAGATAGGATCAACAAATTAGAGAAAAATGGGCTATTAAGTCCATTGACTTTCGAGTTATATCCAACTTGTGAATCTTATCTTCAAGGCAAAATGACCAAACTCTCTTTTATAGGACATGGGGAAAGGGCCACAGATCTCCTTGCCCTAGTACATACTGATGTGTGTGGCCCATTTGATGTGTCGGTTAGAGGCAATTTTTTCTACTTCATTACCTTTATCGATGATCTATCTAGGTATGGATATGTGTATCTTATGAGACACAAGTCTGAAGCTTTTGAAAAGTTCAAAGAATTCAGACATGAAGTAGAAAAACAAACTAAAAAACTCGTTAAGGTTTTTTGATCAGATCGAGGAGATGAATACCTTAGCCAAAAATTTTTAGACTATCTCAAGAAAAATGGCGCATAGTCTCTCAATGGACTCCACCAGGAACACCTCAACTCAATGGGGTTTTAGAATGGAGAAATCGGATCCTATTGGATATGGTTCGATCCATGATGAGCTTCACAGACATCCCTGATTTTCTTTGGGGATATTCATTATTAACTTCAATTTATCTACAGAATAGGATTTCCTCTAAGACCGTTCCTACCACACCGTATGAGATATGGCATGGTAAGAAACCAAGTCTGAGTCATCTCAAAATTTGGGGTTATCCGGCTCATGTCAAAAGACAATAAGCGGATAAGTTAGAGTTTAGGTCCTTCAGAGCTCGATTCATAGGATATCCTAAAGAGTCATTAGGATACTATTTCTATATTCCAGAAGACCATAATATGATTGTGAGTCGACATGCCATCTTTCTTAAAAAATAGTTTATTCAAGATAGCGGCATCAGAAAGCAGATTAAGCTTGATGAGAAAGTCTCACAAGAACAACGAGCTAAGGACCAATTGGAACCAAATCAGGTTGAGACCAATAAGAACACTACCTCCTCCACCTCGTAGATCGGAAAGAGTTTTCCGTCCCCCTGAAAGATACTTAGGTATTATTTTAGAGAAAGTAGAGGAAATATTTCTCGTAGGTAATGGTGCCCATGGTGATGATCTCAAAACCTACAATGAGGTGATATCAGATATCGACTCCAAGAAATGGCTAGAGGCAATGCATGTTAGAAATTGAACTCGATGCACTCAAACCAAAGTCTGGACCTTGGTAGATCCACCAGAAGGTATATTACCTATGGTTGTAATGGAGTCTAATGAAAAGTATTGGTACAGAATGAGGAATGTGGAGACATTCAAGGCTAGAACTAGTGATAAAAGGTATTAGTCACGTCGAAGGCATTGACTATCAGGATACCTTTTCACCAGTGGCTATGCTAAATCTATCCGCACATTCTTACTGTTGCGCTATTTCGATTATGAATATTGGAAATGGACGTGAAAATGGTGTTCTTAAATAGATATCTTGAGGAAGATATCTATATAGAATAGCGCTAGATTTTACATCCAGTTGATACTGATCATAAGGTTTGCAAGCTGCAAAGGTCCATATGTGGACTAAGACAAGCATCTTCGAAGCTGGAACACTCATTTTAATGATGTGATCAAAACGTTTGGTTTCATAAAAATGAAGAGGAATCGTGTGTCTTCAAAAAGGTCAGTGGAAGCGCTGTTGTCTTTCCGAACTGTGACGGATGGAATCCTCCTTATTGGAATGATATTTTCATGATGACGACATCAAAATTTGATTGTCCAAGAATTTCCATGAAAGACCTAGGTGAAGATCTTTTTCTAGGAATTAGGTCTATAGAGATAGACAAATAAGATGCTACGACTTTCACAGAAAATATACTAGAGAAAGTACTAAAGAGGTTTAGTATGGAAAACTCTAAAAGAGGATTAATACCCTTCAGACATGGTATTCATCTTTCCAAGAAGATGTGCCCTAGCACACTTGAGGAAATAGAATGCATGAGCAAGATCCCTTATGCTTCTGCAATAGGAGCCATGTATACCCATGCTATGTACACGAACCTGATATAGCCCAGATGCTGTGTGTCACAAGCAGATATCAGTTAAATCTAGGTGAAGAACACTGGACTTCTGTGAAATGTATCCTTAAGTACTTGAGAAGAACTAAGGATATGATGTTGGTCTTTGGTAACGGAGAACTCCATGTCCAGGAATACACAGACTCGGATTTCATGTCTGATATAGATGATCGAAAGTCGACATCTGGGAGTTTGTTTGTATGCAATGATGGTGCTGTTAGCTGGAAGAGTTCCAAGCAAATCATGATAGCAGATTCCACCATGGAAGCAGAATATATCGCTGCATCAAAGACTGCGAAGGAAGCATTCTGGTACAAGAAGTTTGCAACCAAAATTGAAGTAATGCCATCAGATGCCATTCCTCTGTACTACGATAACAATGGCGCCATAGCCCTTGCTAAGGAGCTGAGATCTCACTTGAAGTCTAAGCACATTGAGTGGCGATACCACCTCATCCATGATTACCTCGAGAAGGATTACGTCGAGGTCAAGAGAGTCGACTCCACAGATAATGTGGCAGACCCACTTACAAAACCATTGGGATAATAAAAATTCGAAGCCCACCTTGAGAAGATGGGACTTAGACTTGTAGCCAATTAGCTTTAGGATAAGTGGGAGATTGTTAGATATATGTGCCCTAGAAGCCAGAATTGGCTGACACTTATAATACACTTCTAGGGGCAAAATTATAATTATGACTATAATCAATAAAATGGATTATTTTCTATCACATATGTGTATTTAGTGTCTGTGATACATTTTTTGAGTTAATGGTAATGATAATTCATATTTTCAAGAGTTGAAAATTTAAGACATGAATAATCATTATCAACTCATAAAATGCTCCCGACCATAGGATCATTATGAGGATGGTGATTGATCCGCAAGGTTGGTATACTATCACTTCTCTTTAGTAGATGAGTCTTGAGTCTACGGTGTGGAGATACCGGAGCGAGAGTATAGGTACTCATTAGAGAATGAGGGCACTGAGCGTGACCACCTCGAGTAGTCATTAGGAAGTCTACCTTCTCGTCAATGACTGACTCGATGCTGTAGTGGTGTGTCTGATTCTTTGATCTGAGGTGCATCGACAGTTCGCCTTGAGGGTGTTATAGTTTGACTACACCATTACTCGGTCTCCTAGCCATATGGAACCCTGAGGTGTATGTTGGCTATGACATGTTCATTGTAGTAACTGGATTGCATCAAGATGGAATCTATCTATCTCGGTGGTAGAGGAGCAGCCCTATGATGATCATGAGAATCAAGTCTAGAAGCCCATGGCCATGGCGGAGTGAAATAATAGAAAGAGTTTCTATTTAGGTTTTCACATCGGACTTGAATCGAATGATTACATCATATGACAGAAACTAGGGTTTGATGAGTTTACCTTAACCCTAATCTGATCGGGGCTCAAGATAGAAGAACTTAATCATACAGATAGCTGCATCAAGAGGTTTGCATTCAGCTCTGATGGATTGCCACCATATACTGCTAGGTGTCACTGGTCGATTTTGAGAGCAATTAGAATGATTTAGATGATCGATCATTCTAGATGTTCGAATCAGGAGAGTTCTGGTCCATCGAAAGGAGTTTTGATGATGTTGATGATAGGGATAATGACATATCCCATTACCATACAGAACTGAATCTAACTGGATCATATAAATAAGGGTTTGAATCTGGTGATCATCAATTGAACTGATCTAGTTCAATTAATCTAAATGAGATTCAATTAGGTTCAAGAAAATCATGCTAGCACTCGATTGAACCTAATGTTCTTCTTTTACTATCATAGATAGTTGTCCTGACTGAGCCAAAAGAGTTTATACTCATTCAGAGGCCTTTACCTGATCTGACTGGAGTCTGTCCAGATCAAAAAGGGGTTGTCTTATTTTGTAAGACAATACCTGCCAATTTTGGTCATATGCTATTTCTCATCCTTTGACTTTGGTCAAAAGTTGACCTTTGACTGGTCAAATGTTGACCATTGATACTTTGACTTCTATCCACATGTCATGCACCTATTAGAGAGCTGGTGGGGGCCTGTCCCCTTGTTAGAACCTGGTAAGGAGGAGGGCACATGCCACCCTTGACGTGTGCCCAAGCTGGAGGTGCCTAGGAGTCCTTGTTGGATAGGGACTCCATCTCCTTTTTGGATTCCGATTAGAGTTCTTCTAAGAGCCAACATTGACTGGTCTTTGGCGCCATCTAAGGAGGAATCCAAGAAACTCTATTCCCATCAATCAGATTTTGATCTGATTTCACAAAGGATTGTGATTGGTTGGGAAGAAGAGGAGTTGGATCACAGATAGTCCATAAATAAGACCCTGCGCCCAACTCAAAGCATTTTTGAAAAGGAATTCAATTCCCATGCCCCAAGGCCTCCTCTCCCCTCTTCCTCCATGTCAAACCCACCTTCTCCCTCTCCTCTCCACGTCCAAAGAGGTTTGGATTCTTGGTTGGTCCAATCCAGACGAGAGACAGGGGACTGAAAGCTAGAAGGCTGCGCTGCTGCAAAGGATGACTGCTGATCTTTGAAAGGTATTTTGAAGATCCTCCAGATCTAATTTTTGAAGATGTGATAGAGAAGAAGAGGATCTCTAGATCCAGCCTGAGTGGATACTGACAGAGGCCAGGCACTTGCATGGTTAGATCCAGAACCTTCCACTGCATACAGGATCATCAATGGGTAATAGGATTACCCAACATCAAGGTAAATTAAATTTGATTTAATTTATTTAGATTTTATTTTTATTATTAGAATAATAAGAATCAGATCTAAAATATCTAAGATCTGATTAGGATCAAAGAAAAAATTTTTTGAAATATATCTCTTGATCCGATCAGATCTGAACGAACCTGGTCCGAAAAATCAGGATTTTTCTTCAGCAGCTACCTGTGTGATTAAGTTCTTCTATCTTGAACCCCGATCAGATTAAGGTTAAGGTGAACTCATCAAACCGTAATTTCTATCATATGATTTAATCATTCGATTCAAGTCTGATGTGAAAATCTTAATAGAAACTCTTTTTATTATTTCACTCTACCATGGCCATGGGCTTATGGACTTGATTCTCATAATCATCATAGGGCTGCTCCTCATCTACCGAGGTAGATGGATTCTCTCTTGGTAAAATCCAATTCCTACAATGAACATGCTATAGCCAACATACACCTTAGAATTCTGAATGGCTAGGAGATCGAGTCATGGTGTAGTCAAACTATAACACCCTCAAGGAGAACTACCGATGCACCTCAGGTCAAAGAACTAGACACACCACTGTAGCTTTGAGTTAGTCATCGATGAGAAGATAGATTTTCTTATGACTGCTCGAGGTGGTCACGCTTAGTGCCCTCGTTCTCTAACGAGTACCTGTACTCTCGCTTTGGTGTCTCCACACCGTAGACTCAAGACTCATCTACTATGAAGAAGCAATTGTATACCAACCTTCTAGATCAATCACCATCCTCATGATGATCCTATGGTTAGGAGCATTTTATGAGTTAATAATGAAAATTCTTGTCTTAAATTTTCAACTCTTGAAAATAAGAATTATCATTACCATTAACTCAAGGGATGTATCATAAACACTAAAAAATATATTTGTGATAGAAAATATTTCATTTTATTATTTATAGTCAAAATTATAATTTTATCCCTAGAAGTGTATTACAAGTGTCAGCCAATTATGGCTTCTAGGGCATACATATCTAATAAGATGAACCAGCTTATCATGATCCTTCCACTGGCTTCACCAAGTCAGCTTAAGGGAGACTACTAATAGGCTGGTCTAGGAGTACCTAAATCAGTCATACTGATTTACCTAGCTGACATGGGTCAACTCAAATTGTCAAGTGATCAGATCCTAATCTCCACTAACCCATTTAACCCAATGTATTATGATTCGTGTCTTAGGATCTTCAATTTATAATCATAGATCCTAATCAAATAACCTCTTAATTCTTAATTAAGTTTGGGACTGAGGGTTGGGGTTCGGCTTTTCAAAAATAATTTTTATGTTTGTAAAATATTTTTACAACATAGTTTTATCAACCAAGTTGCATATTTGATCATAATCAAAATGCAAGTAACATAAACATAAATCTACTTTAGATATAATCTAAACATGTTTATATAATTGAAACAGTTTCAACACCAATCAATCATAAATCTCCCTAGATCAAATCTAACATATTTATGATAATTAAAATTAGATTAAAATATTTTTAATCAGATCATAAAATCTTTTAGATCTAATCTAAAATTTTATGATCAATATTTTAGATCAGCTCGTACTAGGATAATCTTTCTACTGTAAGGGATAAATCTTACAGCAGGACAACCTTATAGCAGTCCGTGCAATCTAAAAACTTTATTTTTAGATCTAAAATTATTTTAAATCTATTAAATCATAAATAAAATTAGATCAAATCTAATAAATTTATGATTAGGAGCAAATTATCACGAACAAGGACAACCTTTCTACTATAAGGAATAAACCTTACAATAAGACAACCTTATGGCAGTTCGTGAGATTTGAATTTCTAATTTTAGATTTAATAATTAGATTATAAATTAAATTTAATCTAATAAAAAATCTAAACATGCTCAAGAAAATTATGTAATAAGAACCTAGGCTCTGATACCAATTGAAGGAACCAGATCTAGGGTTTTATAGGCAGATCTTAAAACTTTTTCAAGATCATGCAGCAAAAAACTTAAATAGATTAAATATTTATTTAAATAAATATAAAAATATCCTAAATTTAAGATTTATTACATGGTCAAGGCATGATATTAAATTAGAAATTAAAAACACAAAGAAAAGATTAACATGTTGATCTCATCAACATGCTACAATACTACATCTATTGTAGCTATAGAATAAAAGATTAGATCTGATACCTGAGCAAGTTAGATATTCTAACTTACTGATCTAGGCTTAAGGATGAAGTCATGAGCTACACATGTGTCCAACCTCTAGGAGTCGTCCATACGAGTCCACGAATACGATTTGAGATCCTGATGCAGGAAATTAGCACACCATGTTAGTACTGTGCTGATCTCCCTTCAACGATCGATTCGATGCTTTCTTCTTCAAGAATTGGACTCTCCAAAATATTAGAAGAAAGAAAGAGATTTCAAAGCTGAGACTCTCTCCAAAAAAAATCTCAAAAGGAGGAGGAGAAGAGAAAATCAAAACAGCCCTAAAAGAAGATCCTCTTCTTCTTCTCTTTTCTCTAACCTAGACACCTAGTTTGGTGTCTATGGAACCCCAACGCCCAAGGACTCTCTCCCTCTAATTTTTGCACACTCCAAAGCTCTCATAATGGTCTGTATTTCATGAAAAATCAAATCAAAATTCATCCTAAATTTATAGAAAACGAAAATTCCTTGTTTAGGTTAAAAACTAGACAAGAAAAGACTAGTTTTGGCAAGAGGTTGGGGCGCCCAACTCTTGGGCACCCCTCCTCTGAATTTTCTGATGAATCCAGCAAGAATACATGCACAAAATTCCTTCTTTCTCACATTGAATAAGATAGAAAAATAGGAGAGGGGCGGCATACATAGAAGGAGATATTTTGGTTTATAAGAATTCTATCTCATAGAATCCTAAATCAAAACTAACTTCTCCTTTTGACTTGGTCAACCACTAAATTATCATATAAGTAATAGAAGTAGAGAAGGGGCATGCATGAAGACCAGAGAGAGACTCTTTGTTGCACAAAAATAGAGAGAGTGGGCGTGGGGTGTGGGATATAGGTGGCATAAGGATAGGGAGTCCTACTCACACTAGGACTCCTATTTTGACTTGGTCAAAAATTAGTTTCTCAAACCAAATTAAACTCGAAGTAAATCAACCTAATTAAATTAGGCTCTAACCTAATTAAAAACTTAATTAAATTATATTAAATAAGATTTAATTCTTTTTTAAAAAATTGGGTTGATCGGAGTCCTAGTTGAACTAGGACTTGTTCTTTCCTGCACTTGGCTTATCCAAAAAGTCAATTGGACTTGATCCAATCAAGCTCAAACTAAATCTAATTAAATTATATTTAATTAAATTTAATCTCAACCCTTAGACTTAATTAAATTAAGTTAATTAGTAATTAAATTGCTAATCAATCCTCCTGCAATATTTGCACTAGGTTAAACATCAAACATATTGATTGTTTAATCCTAGAATGATTCTCAATCATTGATCAACCATCCGATCAGATCATGAGGTCTAATATGTATGACCTCATAGGTCCAAACCTAAGCTGGTAGCATAGAAATAAATTTTTGTATCAATCAAAGTAAGCATCTAGCAATGGTACCCAACGATCGGATAGGTTAAATGTGTAGAACAACATCCTTAGAACTCATACGGATATAGTTTCCATATAATTTATCCCCTTGACCAAAATACTCATAGGATACCTCAGAGTTCAACTATCAACTCTGATAAGATTGTCCATATTGTATTTTAAAATATCAAATCCATCTAATGGATTATCCTGACCAAGGTTTTGCTATATTGAAATATAGTAATACATTCTTTTTCAACTCTTGGAGTGGTCAATTCTATTTTAATCACACTCTAACATTGCAGGTACTTGACTGTGCCTAGAAGCCTTTTGTTACTAAATTAGAAATTCAGTTAGTCCGATACCAAAGCATAGTGAGTTGCTTTCAAGTCACTAAGGTGATCTTAGGTCTAAGGGATACTTATATCTATATCCCATCAGAGACATTCTTGACAGTAGAATGCTCTAGAATTGATCACATTCAATGACAATGTACCAATACATCTCACCTATATGCCATACCAGTGTCTCCACACTCCTTGGTTAAGAGGACAACTAACCTATATGGCATACAGCGATCTATGCTTGATAGATGCTGTCACCCTAATTAATAGCCTATCATTTGGTCATGAATAGATTTAAGGACTAATTGATAAATTCTCTCTTTATCAAAGCTAAATAGTCCTAAGGATTTCATCACAATAATGAAGTTTATTAGAAGATGAATACTTTATGATGAAAAATATCAAAAATATATTTTATTTATTAATGAATCAATTATAGATATAATGTAGCTCAACCATCAACAGGCTGATGATCGACTTTGGGACACATTTTTCAATACTTTCTTTTCAAGGATGATAAAAAATTGTTCTTCTAAAGACCGTCCTTTAGTGCAGCCATGGTAATGGATTGATCCAAATTTTGGACCTCTAAGGCAACGACATTGAAGTGGTTGATATAAGCTCGAATGGACTCCCCTTCCTTTTGCTTGATGTTGATGAGGAAGTCTGAACCTTGCCTGGGACATCGGCTGCTGACAAAATGAGCCACAAACTAATGGCTCATTTGATTGATGGAGAAGATCGCTCCTGACTTTAGAGCCAAGTACCAATTTCTTGCTGCTTTCTTTAGAGTAGATGCAAAGGCTCAGCACAAGATGTCGTCTGGTGCACCATAAAGCAGCATCATGATCAAGAAGGCCTCTAGGTGGTCAACTAGATTAGAGGTTCCATCATAGCTCTTAAATTGAGGAAGCTTGAAGTTTGGCGGGACAAGCTCTTGCATAATCCGGATAGAGAAAAGGGGATCGGTGTAGTGTCGTCATGATGGATTGGAGCAGCATGGTGGAGTCCCTCAATCCATTGATCCATGTCCTAGAGCTTCTGATCGAGAGCATCACCTAGATCATGGATCTCGAAGGGCTTTTGGCTGTAGATAGAGAAGGTCTCTTTCAGAGATGAGTCGTGATCAGAATAGAGATCTTCTGCTATCTTTTTTCTCTTTCTAGGAGTAATGGATCTACTTACCCAAGTATGGCTTCTTTGGGTCGGTTCCTAAAGTTTTAGTGGAGAGTCGTCCAGCTGAGCTGCCGTCGGAGTTTGCTACATGGCCTGCACCATATCAGCGAGGCCTCGAACTTGCTACATCAGTAGGTTAAACTAATCCAGATCCATCATAGCTGTTGGAGTAGGTTGTCCTACTGGTGATGGTATTAGAGCAGGAGGATCTGGCTTAGATCTGGAGGTGGAGGTGATGGATCATCGGGTAGTTATCTTCTTTGGAGGCATTCTTGAGATTGAAAAGATCAAACGGAGATGGATCTTGAAAGATTAAAAGAAAAAAGTAGACAAATTTGATTGAGCACTCCTTTTAAAATAAGGGCTCTTCTGACTCATTCTCTGGTGCCAATCTTATTGGTACAGAATTTGATTGACATCGAACTATGCTGGAGCTGGAGAAGATGAGGTCATCACCGGTGATCTGCAAAATAAAGTTTTGGTCAGAGTTGGGGGTGTTGGCTCTGGTAGGACCCTCTGATGATCAAGTCAGATTTTCTGACCAGCAAAAATGGAGTGCTAAGGAGAATTGAAATAGAATTTTTAGCTTAGAAAGAAAACATATCTAGAGGGTCTCTTATATAGGCGGAGCCTATAACAAACTAATAGTGACAGCTATAACTACTGGTAGTGGATCATTTGGAGCCACGTAGAGTTTGTTACGGAGGATAGTATCTATTATCATGACATGCCAGTCTGTTGAAATTTGATAGTTAAAGTTTGGATGTTTCTCAGATCGTCTAAGTGTTGACTGATATTTATTGTATTGAGAATTGATGCCGGGGTCCTTCCATGGATAGAGAGAAGTTTGACTGGAAGGAGTCCATTGGGCTATAGGAAGGAGTTCGGAAGGAGTTTGACTGGTGGAGTTCGGCTCGAGGGAGTTCAATTGGAGAAATTCGATTGGAGGAGTCTGGGTGGAGGTAGTTCGGCTGTGGGAAGTTCGGTTGGAGGAAGTTTGGCTAGGGAAAGTCCGACTAGAGGAAGTCTGACTGGAGGAAGTTTGGCTAGAGGGAGTTCAATTGGAGGAAGTCCATCTAGAGGGAGTCCAGCTGGAGGAAGTCTGGTTGGGGGAAGTCCAGCTCATTCTGAGACAAGACACCAAGTCGAACTTCGACAGGAGCAGATTTAACCCCAATAGGGAGTTTTCTAAAGAATGGGATGGATCAAAACACGATTCAAAATATAACAAGCAATGTTAATGGATTCAGCCCAAAAATATTTTGGAAGACTTGCTTCGCATAACATAGTTCTAGCCATTTCTTCTAAAGTCCTATTCTTTCTCTCATCAACATCATTTTGCTATGGTGTTCTTGGAGCAGAAAAGTTATGTTCTATTCTATTTGCATTACAAAATATTTCAATATTTTGATTTTCAAATTCAGTACCATGATCACTTCTAATTTTAATTATTATTGAGTTCTTTTCATTTAAAACCTTTATATAGAATTTTGAAAAAGCAGTAAAAGCTTTATCTTTATGTGCTAAAAACACAACCCAAGTAAAACATGAAAAATCATCTATGATCACAAGTCCATATTTCTTTTCTCTTAGGCTTAAGGTCCTAGTATGTCCAAATAAGTCCATGTGAATTAATTCTAGAGGTCTAGATGTTGAAATAATATTTTTAGATTTGAAACTCTCCCTAGTTTGTTTACCAAGTTGACATGCATCACAAACATGATCATTTTCAAAGTTTGATTTAGGTAAGCCATTGACTAAGTCTTTAGCAACCAATTTTGATAATGTGTGCATGCTTGCATGACCTAATTTATGATGCCATAGCCAAGTAGTTTCTTTGATCTTAGTATCTTTTGCAATAAGACATTAGCCACTCTTCATGGGTATCTCATCAAAATCAGCCATTTAGATATTTCCACGTTTATGTCCAATGAACATGATACTATTACCAAAGGGACTAGTGACTATGCATAGAGATGATTCAAAAATAACTTTGAACCCTTTGTCACACAATTGACTTATACTTAATAGATTATGCTTTAAGTTATCAATAAGTAAAACATTCTCAATAAAGGTGGAGGGAGAGAGTTTGATTTTACCAATATCAATATTTTTTTTTTTTATTATCATCAAAAGTAACCAATCCTCCATTCTTTTTTTCAAGAGTGATAAATTGATCCTTGTCACCCATTATATATCTTGAACAACTGCTATCGAAATACCATGCTCTTCAATTTCATCGGCAGCAAGACATTCCTACAAAATAATCAAGTGGCTAATTTAGGTACCCAATTTTTCTTGGATCCTTTAGGGTTAGCATTCATGGTTCCCTTGGGAATCCAAATTTTCTTAACTGAATTTTCATTAGTTTCACTATAAATACATGTATGTGCTTTGTATTCTATCTTACCACAGCAGAAACAAGCAATATTTGAAGAGAAATATGATGATGTTGATTTAATGTAAAGATTCTTTAAGAGCTTTTATTTTTTGTTAGGATTATAACCTATTCCAGCTTTATCATAGATAGCTTTTTGGTTATTTAAGATCATTTTTAATTTTTCAGAACTACATGTGAACTTAACAACCAATGGTTTTAGCATTTGAACTTTCATTCTCAATTAATCATTTTCTTCTACTAAAATCTTATTTCTTTGTTGAATTTCATCTTTTCCTTGGATAAGGTATCACATGTTATTTTTAGATTTTTATTTTTATCAGAAATCTTTCTAAATTCTTTTATTAGGTCATAAAAGGCATATTGTAATTCATCAAAAGAATATTCTTGAGTGATTTTGGAATTTACCTCATTTTCTTATGTCAAGAAACATAGGTTACGACACCTTCGGATTCTTCATCGAAGCTAGATTTATCGTTGTCGCTCCGCATTGCAATCATTGCTTTCTTTTTGGCCTTCTTGATGCTTTTCTTTAAGTTAGGACAGTCAGCCTTGAAATGTCCAAATCTTTTGCACTCAAAGCACAAAGGCAGTTTCCTTTCTTTATCCTTGTCCTTACTTGTTTCACCTCTGTTAAAGGGTTTCTTTTTGAAGCCTTGCTTTCTTCTTCTTATAAACTTCTTAAACTTTCTTGTAATCAGTGCTATGTCCTCATCTTCTTCATCTTCATCCGTTGACTCATCTTCTTCTTCATCAATTGCAGTAGATTTAAGGACCATGGTTCGCTTCTTTTTTCTTTCATCTTCATTATGTTGATTCATAGTGATTTCATGGGTCATCAGCGATCTAATCAGCTCTTCCAAGGGCAGCTTATTTAGGTCTTTAGTCTCTTGAATTGTAGTGACCTTTGCCTCCCATGACTTTGGCAAAAACCTAAGAATTTTTCTTAACAAATTACTGTTAGAATAAATCTTTCTAAGACTTTTTAGACCGTTAGTTATATTAGTGAAATGTGTGAACATTTCTATGATTGATTTAGTAGATTTCATTTTGAAAAGCTCATATTGGTGCACTAGCATGTTAATCTTAGATTCCTTAACTTGGTTTGTGCCCTCATGAGTGACTTCGAATCTATTCCAAATTTTTTTTTTTTGTAGAATTGCAAGTAGAGATTCAATTAAACTTGTTGGTATCCAAGGTACAATACAAAATGTTCGTAACCTTGGCATTTAGCTGAATTGATCTCTTATCTTCCTCACTCTAATCTTTTTCAGGTTTGGGTGTGCTAATGCCATTAACTACAATAGTGGGTGTATATGGTCTATTGATTATGACACTCCACATATCATAATCAAGAGCTTGAATGAAGATTCTCATGCGTGCTTTCCAATATAAGTAGTTTGTGCCATTGAAAAGTGGTGGTTTGTTGGTGGATTGCCCTTTGACAAGTGAATCTCCCAATTGTGTTGTCGTGTTCTTTATCTCCTGATGGTTAGATCAGTGCTAGCTGAGAACGAAGTTTTGATACAACTTGTTGCCCAGCTAGACAACCTAAGAGGAGGGGTGTTATTAAAATTTTTAGCAAATTTAGTGAGTGATGTAGAGTAAATAAAGGACTATGTAGAACAAAAAGTTACTAAGTAGTAGAAGAAATGACCAACACACAAGAAGAGAAGTACACACACAAGCACAGTGGATTTTTAGTGGTTCGGTGCACTTTCAGCATCTACATCCACTCCCCAAGTGATCTCTTTAAAATTTTTACTATAATCACCTGATTACAGCGTGTTTGTTTTCACCAGGCTTACAAACAAACCTAATTAGTTTTATCCTAGGCCAACCAATCAAAATCTTTACAAGCCTTCAACCTAAGGCTCCTCCAAACTAAACTAAGTTTGGTATGATAATAACCCTTCAAGTTTCAGCCCTAACTGAAACTTTTACACCAAATTTGATAAAGAAGTAAATACAACACTGTAAAGCCCTGTTTTGGTTTGGATGGTTGTCACTGTAGTTTTTCTTCTTGAGGATGCTTTGAATATTTCTAATAAATGCTCTTGTTCCTCTTTGAATGCACTCAGAAGGATTAAGAAAGTATTGAATGAGAGTAGATGAACTTTCTTTTAGACTAACTTTTCTCAAAGTGCTCTCTTTTTTTTTTTTGGTTATGTTCAGATCTTAAACTATGTTTTTGTTTTATATTTTTCTTTTTTCTTTTGTCCTTAATCATTTCCAAAAGATTTTAGGTGATTTGATAAGGATTCTGATCATTTATGACTACTGGAGATCGAAGTTAGCCATTGAAAAAAGGTTCTGGGTAAAGGTAGACTTCTGCAGAACTAGCCATTGCGTCTATCAGATTGCATCGAGCTAGCTTGATTCATGCTTCAGGCTAGCTCAAGTGTAGTTTCTACTCAAAACATCATTCTGTCCTTCTATGAGAGCCGGCTCAATTTTGTGTCGGGCTGGCTTGATTTAAAATTAGCAAAAATAATATTTTCTATTGATCTGAGATAGCTGGCTCGATTGGAGCTTCGAGCTGGCTCAACTAGAAGAACTTCTAAATGAGTCTTCTGCCATTCTGAGACAGTCGGCTCGATTGAGAATCAGGTCGGCTCGATCAATAATTTTTCAAAACTGATCTTCTACCTTTTTGAGATAGACGGCTCAAATCTAAATCGAGCTAGCTCGACTGCATGCCAAGCCAAAGAGATAAGTGCATGCCGTGCTAGGGCTGGCTTGAATTAAGGATAGGTTAGCTCAGGCTTTGAGAGAGGATTCTTCTTACTCCAAAACCATTTCAAAAATAGTTCCAAATAACTCAAAGTATCTTCATTTGATTATGGATTCATTTAACGTCCTTTTTTCTTCTACAAAAAATAGACTTTGATATTCCTGAAAAGTATTAGTATTAAGGTTATGCTGTAATATGTTTTAATCATCAAAATCATTCCTGGGGGCAACAACCTCTAAGCGGAGTTTCTTTGGATTTTGCATAAATCGATTTGCTACTCTAACTGCATATGCAATGTCGGATCATATCAATATCAAGTAGATTAAGCTCTCAACTAGTTTTTGATACATGACTCAATTTTTTAGGTTCTTTCTTTCTTCGGTGCAAAGCTTGGCATTGACTTCCATTGATGTGGATGTCAACTTGCAATCAAGCATCCTATAGTTTTTGTGAAAGATCCTTTGCATATTTTTGTTAATACAAGAATAAATCCTTTTCTGTGTGGTCTACTTCAAGCCTTAGGAAGTGATTGAGCTCTCTAAGCTCTTTAATTTGGAAGTAGACTAATTGATTTTCTTTTGTTTGATGAATCTCTTCTATATCACACTATAAGAAATTTTAGTATCTATGGTATTAATCATATATATATATATATAACAATACTCTATGGAGGAGTATCATGGTGTTGCCACCTCAGTGTCTTAAATGACTTTAATTGTGTCATGTAGAACTAACTATTTTGGCCATACTAAGCCTTCTATCTTCTACAATGCCATTTCAGATGGCTTCTTCTCTCGACACTTCTACCAGTCTTTAGGGCTCTTTGTCTTCCCCCGATTCTCCTTCCTTCCTCGAAAAAGATGGAGAAAGAAAGAAGGGGAGGGAGGGAGGGTGGTGGTGCTGGAGCCAAAGGAGGGGAGGGGAGAGAGTTTGGTGGTCATGTAGAGGCAAGTGCGATGCGGACGATGGTGGGGCAGCAGCATGGTGGGGGCGGCATGAACGGTTGTGATCTAGGCCTCATATGATGGGGGTGGGTAGTGGGGGGGAGGCATCCTCCTCCCTGAGGGGGGTGGGGCTACGAAGGGTGTAGGGGGTGGTCACGTAGGGTAGGGAAGGTGCAAGATGAAAGGAATATGCCCTCAAGCCAATTAATTTTTTGGACTGTTCTTTGTCATCCAAACTCATGTAATGATATTTTTTAATAAATAAATAGGGCATTTATTTCATTATATGCAGTGTCTTATTATTTATTTAAGATTATGATGAATCCTATAAATTAGGGCTATGATTTTAGGATTATGATGAGATCATACTAGTGAGACCTAAAATTTTAAAATCCTAATTTAAAAATTTTTAGTCAATGGGACATTGAGTTAGGGATCAATATTTTTTGGTAAGACTAGCACATTCTTTGTATGCTCGATTGAGAGGGTGATTGATCTCACAATAACTTATGTATGATACTAATACAAGAATGTTAGTGCTCATTAGAGAATGAGTTCACTGAATTGATCCAAATCAAGAATATCTAATGGAGTCTTATCTACATGTCAATAGATGGTTCTCATAGTGGAATTTGTGCATGTAATCCTTTGACCTGAAACTACCATAGAATCTTATATATATAAATCCATATTTTGGTTCATACTCATTCATGACTCAGTTATGTACGGGATGATCTGGATATGGTAGATTATATATATGAAGGTTGTGAGTAGGTTAACATGGAATCGATCTCTCCTGGTAAGAGGAAATAGCATCCTACCTGCTTCAAACAAATGATGATTCAGGAAGACTTTGATCAAAGCATGATGAAAATTAGAAATGGTTTCTAATATTTCATTAAATGAATCATCATCATAAGATTGAAAGAGAAATGAATATAATATTGGGATTGACATATTTCCATACCCAGAGTCATATTCAGGATGCAGGAAGATCGAAGGATCTAGTTGCATGGTAATTTTTACTGAAGGATATTTTTGGTATTTTCATTAAAATTTTACATCTTTTGAGAAGTCACGATACATTGCTAGACATCAATCATGTCTTGTGGGTTCGATCAAATTAAAATTTTAATTTGATCATTAAATTAGAAAGTGTTCTAAATTAAGTCAAATTGGGTTGGCTAGTTTTGACCTAAATAGGTTTGGTTGAGTTCTAACCAAATTAGGTCAAATCACACCCAGACTCATTGCTGGTTATATGTGAAATCCAATGGGTCACACACAAAGAGAGTTGATTAAGGGTCTAATTAGATTAGACCATATTTGCAAGATGAACATGCTAGCATATGTAGCAAACCCTAGTACCTGGATTCGAATCGACTTTCAATTTGGGCTAATTAAGGTCCGATTTGAGCCAAATAGGATTTGGTCTTGAATTAGATTAACCTAGACTAATTGGATTTTAGTTGGGGTGCCACATACCTGAATCCCATATGCCAGAGAGTCTCTCTCTTGTGCGTGGGAAGTCTTTCATTCGCAAAGCATTTTTTGGCGCATAGAATTAGTTGGTGCCTACCTTTTTTGACTTTTCCCATTTGTTATGTCGCGTAAAAATTTTGAATAGGCATGGACATCTGATATGGAGCGATAAAGAGCCCTTCTACAAGTTAAAAGCTTCATTTTCTTTTTAATTTTTGTCGCCCAGGATTCTTTGTCACCCAAGATTCCTTGCCGCCCAGGACTATGTCGCCCACTCCTTCTTGATGCCTCTTGGACCAAGTCAAAATTCCTTGGGACTTTGACTATTCAAAGATCATCTCCACGCCTTCTTGCTGAATGGGCATCCCTTTTTAGAGCCATTGGATGGCCATTCTATCTGATCTAATGGATGAAAAGGGTGGCACCAATGATGAAATATTGAGACTCTTCGTAAATAACTTACGTAGAATTAGTCCAAGAGTCCTTCTGCTTTAAGGCACCTCTTGGACTAAGTCTACATCTTGTTATTTTCTGATAAGGCATGAGATTAGCTGAAGGGACATGAGAAATTGTGTTGGCATCCTTACGTACATTATAAATAAGGGTGCATACCTTGAGTCCGTTAAATATGAAAATTATCTTTCTTTCTTACAAGAGTTTTTTTTTTATCCAATTTTCTTTTTTCCCTTCTCTTGTTTAGACCTTGTCCTTATAAGGACAAGAAATCATCTTAAGACTAAGAGATTAGAAAGAAAAATTAAGAAGACAAAGAAAAAGAAAGATAGATAAGGAGAGGCAAGGAAGGTGACATAAAGGCTAAAGAAGGTCTTGCCCTTTGAATTGAAGTTTTTATTATTAGAACTCTAATTATATAAATCAGAGGTGCTGTTGTCTTGATCAAGTCTCTGTGTGGATCAACGTTGGAGGGTAAACACATGGGCACCTAGTGGAACTCCTGACGGACTGCTACCGGCGATCAGGGTCAATTTAGGATTTAGCAATAAGAGGTCTGTTCTAATACTTTCTTTTATATTATAAATGCATATTATATGATTTAATTACTAATAAGGTGGTCATAGGGTTCAGGTTTGGTTTATATGATTTCATGTTTTTGCTTTGAAATCCATGCTTCTGCCCTGTACACCATTCCCATCAGTGGTATCAGAGCAAGCCTTATTAGGTTAAATCATATAATGCTTTGCTTATAATATAATGGCACAAAAAAAAGTATGATATATTTTTTTTGTTTATTTGCATGTTATTTATAAGATGAGATCATATTCTTTTATTTATCATAATGAGATTATAATGTATATATTATTCTATAAAGGTTGCCCTGATATAGTGGAAAGTATTCACTATATAATGATGGTTGTTCTAGAATAATTATACATGTTAATAGATATATATAAATTTTATTATAATTGATGCTATTAGGGATTTAGTTTGATTTAAATCAGAATGTGCATCGAGACCTTTTAAATCTCTCTTTAAAAATTATATTAAGTTGTAGTGTAATTAATCTATAGCTGTATCAGTCGGGATGTCTAATTGATCAATCGGTGTCTAGGATAAATGGTTCATGATTGGTAAAGAGAATATAATTTTTTAATTAGTTCTGTTGTCTGACCTGACCAATTTATTGGTGTCTAAGGAAAGCAATAGGGGGACTTCCACTTCTCTCCTACTTACCTGACCGATTTAATTAATTTAATTCTATACTACATTAAGGCCTTCCTTCATACTAGGTTCTTATTATGTCCAAAACCATATTAGTTTTATTGTGTAACCATAAGATCTATCATGAAAAATGACATAATATTAATCTAGTGCATTAAGATGCTTACAGCATTTTTAATATACTTCTTTGTTGTGTAACCATAAAAGTAGTTATATTTCATTTTAACTGTATAGAAATGAAGGATTCTATTTAAACTAAAATATTAAAGTTTGTTGTGCTAACACAAGGCTATTAATATTTTAGAGGCAAAAGTTTTTTGAGAGTTGCATAAAATGCAATTGGAAAGAGTTTCCTATCTTTGAATTTATAACAGATTTGTTGTGCAACCACAAGACCTTTTATAAGGAATTAAGATCTTATTCTCACTAAGAAAATCAATAAGAGGGTTATGATTTTTTAATTAAATAGTGAAAGACATAATTAAATTAAAATTCTAATTTAATTATGTTTGTCATCATGAATTGTTTGCTTATATATTGTTCTTTATTATGTAGATTAAATGGCTTCTTCACTTTTATTGCATTCAATTTTAGATTCAAATAAATTGACTGATCAAAATTATGTTGACTGGTTGAGAAACCTAAAAATAGTACTCAATCAAGAAAAACTCTCCTATATTCTTGATGCCCTGATCCTAAGCCATTAGAAAATGATGCCACAGATGAAGATAAGTCCATATACAAGATGTGGCAAAATGATTCTCTTACTGTCAAATGCATCATACTTGCCTCTATGAATAATGAATTACAGAGGCAGCACGATGGCATGGACACTCAATCCATATTGCTTAATCTAAAAGAGCTTTATGGAGAGCATAGTAGGACTGCTAGATATGAGATATCTAAGCAATTATTGCGTGCAAGAATGACAGAAGAAACATCCATACAAAATCATGTTTTGATGGTAATTAACCTAATCATTCGATTAAGTCAATTAGATTTTGTTATGGATGGAGAGTTAAGTCAGGATTTAATCCTACAATCACTCCCAAAATTATTTTCTTAGTTTGTCGTGAACTATCACATAAACAAACTGAATTCTTCCTTACCTGAGCTATTAAATATGCTCAAGACAGCAGAAAGCCATAACAAGAAAGATAAGGCTCCTCTTCTTCTTGTGGATGGGATCTCCAAGAAGAAGGCAGGCAAAAAGGGTTCAAAGAGAAGGTTGAACCCTAAAAGTGGTATAAATAAGAAGAAAAAGAGGAAGATCTCTGGACAGACGACCTATTTTCACTGTAGCAAAATAGGTCATTGGAAGAAGAATTGCATGACTTACCTTACAACCATGAAGTCTAGTACAAATAATGCACCAAAAGGTATGTATGAGATACATACTATATTATCATTAAATTCTTCCATTTTGAATTCTTGGGTATTAGATACCGGCTGTGATTTTCATATCTGTAAATCTTTGCAGGGGCTACAAAAAAGTAAGAGTTTGAAGAAAGGTGACTTCAAGCTCTATGGCACTGGAGGAGAGTCTATCCAAGTAGAAGCTATAGGGATAAATATATTGAAGTTACCTTATGGAAATATCTTAGAGCTTATAAATTATTATTATATGCCTAAGATCATTAGAAATATTATATCTATACCCTTGTTATTAAAACAAGGTTATAGTCTTAATGTAACGAGTGAAGGTTGCTCGATCAAATATTCTAATGAAAATATTTATTTTGGAATATTTAGCAATGGTTTGTTGACTCTATGTTTGGATGACAATATATTTCATATTAATAAAAATGGAAAACATAAGAGAGATGACATAAATAATACTTTACTTTGGCATTGTCGATTAGGTCATATTAGTGAGGCTAGGATTAACAAGTTATACAAAGAAAAGTTCTTTGATCCTTTTGATTATGAATCATTAGAAACTTGTGAATCATGCCTCATGGGTAAAATGACCAAGATTCCATTTAGTGGACATGGAAAAAGGACAAATGAATTATTAGAACTTATACATACGGATGTATGTGGTCCTATGACAACTTAAACCAGAGGAGGATACTTTTATTTTATAATGTTCATTGATGATTTATCTAGGTTTGGATATGTGTATCTTATAAAATATAAATCAGAAGCCTTTGATAAATTTAAAGAGTATCAAAGTATGGTCAAAAAACAAACTAAACAATGTATAAAAATCCTTCGATCTGATTAGGGAGGAGAATACTTATCTAGTGAGTTTCTTGACTATCTTAAAGTTAAAGTGATTCTCTCTGAATGGACACCTCCTTATATACCATAATTAAATGGTGTAGCCAAAAGAAAAAATTATACCTTATTAGATATGGTACGGTCCATGATGTGCTTCACTGAATTACCTATTTCCTTCTGGGGTCATGCTCTGGAGACTGTAATTTACATCTTGAATAGAGTACCTTCTAAATCTGTATCTAGTACTCCATATGACATATGCAGAAGTAAGAAACCTAATCTTAAGTATCTTAAGATATGTGGTTGTCCAACATATATCAAAAGAAATTTTGGACATAAACTTGATGCTAGATCCGATATATGTCTATTTATAGGATATCCTAGAAATAGTATAGGATATTTATTCTACCATCCTACTGAACAAAAGGTATTTGTAAGTAGGCATGCCACTTTCATGGAAAAGAAATTTATCCTAGAAAAGGGCAATGGTAGAAATATTGAACTTAATGAAGTTCAAGAAAAACAAATAAAAATTTCTCAACCATATAATCACATAAAAGAACCAAAACAAATGAAGCCCAAGTTATTGAGAATGACGAACCTCTGACCTATATGGAAGCAGTCAAAAGTAAGGACTCTTACAAATGGCTGGCTGCCATGCAATCCAAAATGGAATCCATGCACACCAACAAAGTATGGACTTTGGTGGATGCACCAGAGGATATAAACCCTATTGGATGCAAATGGATTTTTAAGAAAAAGATTGGAGCTGATGGTCAAATTGAAACCTATAAGGCCAGATTGGTGGCTAAGGGTTTTAGGCAAAAACAGGGGATTGATTATGATGAAACATTTTCACCTATTGCCATGCTCAAATCTATTCGGATTATGCTTGCTATAGCAGCATACCACGATTATGAAATATGGCAAATGGATGTAAAGACTGCCTTCCTTAATGGTTTTCTTGAGGAGGAGGTCTATATGTCATAGCCAGAGGGATTTGAGTCAAATGAGAGACCAAATCAGGTATGCAAGCTTAAGAGATCCATTTATGGATTAAAGCAAGCATCAAGGAGTTGGAACATCCATTTTGATGAAACAGTAAAAGAGTTTGATTTTATCAAGAATGTTGATGAACCATGTGTGTACAAGAAAACTAGTGGGAGAACCATAGTCTTCTTGGTTCTGTATGTAGATGACATACTCCTCATTGGGAATGATATCCCAATGTTACAATCAGTCAAATTATGGCTATCAAATAAGTTTTTCATGAAAGATTTGGGAGAAGCATCCTATATACTAGGAATAAAGATCTATAGAGATAGATCTAAGAGGATGCTAGGCTTGTCCCAATCAAGGTACATTGACTTAATACTGAAAAGATTCAGTATGGATGGGAGTAAAAGAGGTTATTTACCCATGAGTCAAGGCATACATCTCTCTAAAAAGATGTCTCCAAAGACACCTGAAGAGAGAAATAGAATGAGTTCTATTCCTTATGCTTCGGCTGTTGGATCAATAATGTATGCCATGTTATGTACAAGGCCTGATGTTGCTTATGCTTTAGGCATTGCAAGTAGATTTCAAGCTGATCCAGGAGAGGATCATTGGAAAGCTGTGAAAAATATTCTTAAGTACTTGAGAAGGACTAAAGATATTTTTCTAGTATATGGTGGTTCTGATCTTAAATTAGAAGCATATTCTGACTCTAGTTTTCAATCAGACCCAAATGATAGCAAATCCATTTCAGGATATGTCTTTACTCTGAATGGTGGAGCAGTAAGTTGAAAGAGTACTAAGCAGCCAACAGTAGCTGACTCAACCACTGAAGCATAATACATAGCTGTAAGTGAAGCCGCCAAGGAAGCTATCTGGATGAAGAAGTTCATCACTGAATTAGGTGTTATTCCTGAAATTGAGAATCTAGTACCACTTTACTATGATAATACTGGAGCTGTTGCTCAAGCAAAGGAACCAAGGTCTCATCATAAATCCAAACACATTCTGAGATGCTTCCATCTCGTTCGTGAAATTATTGAAAGACAAGATGTAGTCATAGAATGAGTTGACACAAAGAACAACATAGCAGACCCATTCACTAAGGCTTTACCACTGCAACTGTTTGATCGCCACCTTGATTGTATGGGATTAAAATATAAGGGCGATTGGCTTTAGTGCAAGTGGGAGATTGAAAGGAATATGCCCTCAAGCTAATTAATTTTTTGGGCTGTTCTTTGTCTTCCAAACTCATGTAATGATATTTTTTAATAAATAAATAAAAATATTTATTTCATCATATGCAGTGTCTTATTATTTATTTAAGATTATGATGAACCCTATAAATTAGGGCTATGATTTTAGGATTATGATGAGATCATACCAGTGAGACCTAAAACCTTAAAACCCTAATTTAAATATTCCTAGTCGATGGGACATTGAGTTAGGGATCAATGTTTTTCGGTAAGACTAGCACATTCTTTGTATGCTCGATTGAGAGGGTGATTGATCTCACAATAACTTATGTATGACACTAATACAAGAATGTGGGTGCTCATTAGAGAATGAGTTCACTGAATTGATCCAAATCGAGAATATCTAATGGAGTCTTATCTACATGTCAATAGATGGTTCTCATAGTGGAATTTGTGCATGTAATCCTTTGACCTGAAACTACCATAGAATCTTATATATATAAATCCATATTTTGGTTCATACTCATTCATGACTCAGTTATGTACGGGATGATCTGGATATGGTAGATTATATATATGAAGGTTGTGAGTAGGTTAACATGGAATCGATCTCTCCTGGTAAGAGGAAGTAGCATCCTACCTATTTCAAACAAATGATGATTCAGGAAGACTTTGATCAAAGCATGATGAAAATTAAAAATGATTTCTAATGTTTCATTAAATAAATCATCATCATAAGATTGAAAGAGAAATGAATATGATATTGGGATTGATATTTTTTCATACCCAGAGTCATATTCAGGATGCAGAAAGATCGTAGGATCAGTTGCATGATAATTTTCACTGAAGGATATTTTTGATATTTTCATCAAAATTTCACATCTTTCAGGAAGTCATGATACATTACTAGACGTCAATCATATCTTGTGGGTCCGATCAAATTAAAATTTTAATTTGATCATTAAATTAGAAAGTATTCTAAATTAAGTCAAATTGGGTTGGCTAGTTTTGACCTAAATCAGTTTGGTTGAGTTCTAACCAGATTAGGTCAAATCACACCCAGACTCACTGCTGGTTAGATGTGGAACCCAATGGGTCACACATAAAGAGAGTTGATTAAGGGTCTAATTAGATTAGACCATATTCGCAAGATGAACATGCTAGCACATGTAGCAAACCCTAGCTCCTGGGTTCGAATCGGATTCCGATTTGGGCTAATTAAGGTCCAATTTGAGCCAAATAGGATTTGATCTTGAATTTGATTAACCTAGACTGATTGGGTTTCAGTTGGGATGCCACATACCTAAATCCCATATTCCAGAGAGTCTCTCTCTTGCGCATGGGAAGTCTTTCATGTGCAAAGCATTTTTTGGCGCATAGAATTAGTTGGCACCTACCTTCTTTGACTTTTTCCATTTGTTATGTCACGTAAAAATTTTGAATAGGCATGGACATCTAATATGGGGTGATAAAGAGTCCTTCTACAAGTTAAAAACTCTATTTTCTTTTTAATTTTTGTCGCCCAGGATTCTTTGTCGCCCAAGACTCCTTGCTGCCCAGGACTCCATGCCGCCCACTCCTTCTTGACGCCTCTTGAACCAAGTTAAAGTCCCTTGGGACTTTGACTATTCAAAGATCATCTCCATGCCTTCTTGCTGAATGGGCATCCCCTTTTAGAGCCATTGGATGGCCTTTTTATCTGATCTAATGGATGAAAAGGGTGGCGCCAATGATGAAATATTGCGACTCTTCGTAAATAACTTACGTAGAATTAGTCCAAGAGTCCTTCTGCTTTAAGGCACCTCTTGGACTAAGTCTACATCTTGTTATTTTTTGATGAGGTGTGAGATTGACTGAAGGGACATGAGATTTTTTTTAAGGGCGTCAGAAATTGTGTTGGCAGCTTAACGTACATTATAAATAAGGGTGCATACCTTGAGTCCATTAGATGTGAAAATTATCTTTCATTCTTACAAGAGTTTCTTTTTATCCAATTTTCTTTCTTCTCTTCTCTTATCTAGACCTTGTCCTTATAAGGACAAGAAGTCATCTTAAGACTAAGAGATTAGGAAGGAAAATTAAGAAGATAAAGAAAAAGAAAGATAGATAAGGAGAGGCAAGGAAGGTAACATAAAGGCTAAAGAAGGTCTTGCCCTTTTAATTAAAGTTCTTATTATTAGAACTCTAATTATATGAATCAGAGGTGCTGGTGTCTTGATCAAGTCTCTGTGTGAATCAATGTTGGAGGATGAAAACGTGGGCACCTGGTGGAACATCTGACGGACTGCTATCGGTGATCAGGGTCAATTTAGGATTTAGCAATAAGAGGTATGTTCTAATACTTTCTTTTATATTATAAAAGCATGTTTATGATTTAATTGCTAATAAGATGGTCTTAGATTTTGGATTTGATTTATATGATTTCATATTTTTACTTTGAAATCCGTGCTTCCACCTTGTACACCATTCCCATCACAAGAGGCTCTGAGGAATGAGGAGGGGAGGCGGGGGGGGTGTGGCGCCGAAGCCGGGGGATGGAATGGGAGGCGGGTTGGTGGTGCTAGAGTCAGGGGAGGAGGGAAGGGGGTTGGGTGGTCATGCAAATGGAAGGTATGGCATAGACGGTGATGGGGCGGCACCATGGTGGGGGCAGTGCAAACGATCATGACCTGAGCCTCACGTGGCAAGGGTAGGGGGGAGGCTGCGGGAGGAAGGAAAGGAAAGGGAGGGGGGAAAAAGAAAAAAAAGAAAAAAAAATATT
Source organism: Cocos nucifera (assembly GCA_006176705.1). Taxonomy (NCBI): domain Eukaryota; kingdom Viridiplantae; phylum Streptophyta; class Magnoliopsida; order Arecales; family Arecaceae; genus Cocos; species Cocos nucifera. Next base: position 129,981 of record QRFJ01000465.1, read on the forward strand.
TTGGGGGGGAGGTAAAGAAAAAAGAAAAAAATATTATTATTTTATTATTAATAATAATTTAAATATTATTTTTAAATAATAATATAGTAGTATTTTTAAAAATTAAAAATATTTTCAAAATAAAAGTAGGGGAGGGATAAGAGATGAAAATAGTATTTTTTAAAAAATATTATTATTTTAAAAAATAAAATACTATAGAAATAATAATAATATTTTTTTAAAAATACTAATTTATTATTATTTTTAAAATATAATATATTATTTTTAATTTTAAAAATAATAAAATATTAATTTATTTTTATAAAAATAATATATTTTAAGATCTAAATTAATATATCAGATCAGATTAGATCAAAATTATTAAATTATCCATAAATAGAGCATAGTACTCCATCAATTTGGAAGCCAAATCTCTGCATATATTTAATAGCCTCCAAAAGTTTATAAGATACTAATGATGAAGTATGTTGCTTTTCGTTCTCCCTGCCCCTCCCTTCGAATTTCTATTTTCCTCGATTGGGAGGATGGTGCATGGCGGGGGCACTATGGATGAGAAAGAGGGTGGGCGATAGAGTCGAGCCCATCCATCCTCCAAAAAAATGAATATTAACCAAAAGAATATTTTTTAGTTTTTTGATAAATATTTATAATTCATGAATATTCAAACATACAATCAATATTTTATGTAATATTTTTTAACAAATATTCTAAAAGCACCAAAAATTGAGGAAGAAAAAAGGTAGAAAAGAGGAGAAAAAAAGAAGAGAGAGTTTCTCTCTCTTCCTTCAGTGGTGGCATTGGGGGCGGTGGTACCAGTAGGGATGCCGGAGGATGCGATTAGGATTGACGATTATCAAGAGAGAAGGAGAGCGATGGTGGGGTGGGAGGGGGGTTGGGATGACACCGATGAGCATGGAGAAGGCATGAGAAGAAGTGAGAGGACGGGGGTGCAATTGGAATCAACATTTGCTGAGAGAGAAGAGGAGCCATGGTGAAGTAGCAGGGGGTGGGGCAGCACCGGTGGGCATGGAGAAGGTATGAGAATAGAAAGAAAGAAAAAAAAAAATAATAAAATATTATTTTATAAAAAAGAAGATAGAGTTTCTTTCTCTTTCTTCAGTGGTGATGCCGGGGGCAGTGGTATCGATGGAATATCGAGAAGTGCAATTGGGATCAGCGTTTGTCAAGAAAGAAGGGGAGCGGTGGTAGGATAGTAGGGGTGCAGCAGCACCGACGGATGTGGAGAAGGTATAAGATGAAGAAAGGAGGTGGGGATGCAATCGGGATCGATTTTGCCAAGAGAGAAGGGAAGCCGCGGTGGGGCGACAGAGGGTTACAACAGCATCGACGAGCACATAAAAGGTATGAGGACAAGAAGGAAGAAGAACAAGAAAAAAATAATAAAATATTATTTTATAAAATAATAAAAATATATAATAAATAAATAAAATAAAATAAAATATTATAAAAAGAAAAAAAAACTAAAGAATATTTATTATTAAAAAATTTTGATAATTATAGGCTGTAATTATCTGCTCCATGCAATACCCGGGTATTCGACTAGTTTATCCATATTTCTACAAGATGCCAGAGGATTAGAGTTTGCCTCATATTTATGATAAATTGTTAGATACAAGTTCATGGAAAATAAGGAAAGCTTGTAGACAACTATCTTCATAAATGAGCAACAACTACTACATCCATATCATACTTATTGCTCTCTTCCCTTTCCTTCTAGTAATGCGATTCAATCATAAGATAAGACAAAATTGCAAAGCAGGTAATTGCAAGGAAACTCATCCATACTAGGCAATGCATCCATAATTTGGTAAGCTAAGTATGATCAGCAGCCTAGACTTCCATTTCTCAGGAATCTATGATCACTATTAGGTTTATTAGTACTTCAATAGGAAAATGATAAATGTATGCACCTAATATATGATGTAACTCATGACCTTGTACGCTAAAGATATATACAAGTATTTGGGCCAGCCCTTCGAGCCTAGAAAGAATTCAATGATAACAGAGACAAGTGATGGGTCTAGATTTCTTATCAGAGCTCAATATCAAATTTAGGCTAGACTTTAGGAAAGAAAATCTTTATTCCTAGTCACAACAACATGATGTTATGTCAGCCGACCCGACCGACCAAATTGAATGTCTCAACATCCATTGAAGCATATGATCGGAAGCTATACATTTTATAGGAATGGAAAATTTTCTACAACTTAGAATCCTAATTTTCCGTGACATTAATTCTGCCAAATTTCTAAAAAATATGAGACAGTTAGTCTTTGCCTTGCATTTATGATAAATTTTTTTTGGGTATAAATTCATAGAAAACAAGAAAAGCTGATCAACTATTTCTTTCATAAATGAGCAAGCAACTACCATTCCTCTACAACCATACTAGATCCACATCATACTCATTATCCGCTTCCTTTCCTTCTAGTAAAGGAAGTCAACAAAACAACATCACAAAAGCTGGTAACTACAAGGAACCTCATCCATCCAAGACTATATACCTTCAGCATTGCCACAATTTGGTAAGGTAACTACAGTTAACAGCTTAGACTCCTGATTCTCTTGAATCTATGCTCACCATTAGGTAGTAATTCAATAGGAAAATAATAAACCTACATGCCTAATATATGCTGCAAGCCTTGACTTTGTACATTAAAGATATGTACAAGTGTTGAGTAAATTAAATGCAGATACCATCTTAAAGAATTGGTGTATTATATCATCTCCAGTGATTATGAGATCATCCACGTAAATTTGAATTATTGCTAGCTTATCTTCTCAATTTTTGAGAATAGGCTTGAGTCAGTTGGTGCCACTAAATATCCACTATGAATTAAGAACTCTGATATCTTACTATACCTAATTAGTGCCTGTTTCAATCCATATAAAGCTTTATTTAGTTTGCATATGTACTCAGGGTGAGCCCTACTCTCAAAACCCTATGATTATTGTATGAATATATCTTAACTTAGCTCTCCATATAAAAAGGCATTTTTTACATCCATTTGCACAACTTCTAAGATTTGCCAGTTGGGAAGAACTAGTAGGACATGAATAATGGTTATCTTAGCCAATGGACTGAATATTTCATCATAATCCAACCTGTATTGTTGCGAAAATCCTCGAGCCACCAAATGTGTTCTATACCGGTCAATCAATCCATGTAGCTGAGTCTCTACCTTATAAATCTATTTGTAAGAAATGGGTTACTTATACTTCTTTAGGCTTAGGAACTAAGTCTCTTTTTTGATTCTCTTGTAGGGCATAAATCTCTTCCTTCATCACATTTCTCTACTCAACACATTATAATGTTTCTTTATATGTTGTTGGCTCTTTTATATTTTCTTCTTTTGCTATGACTGCATTAGTATATGTAGGATTTGGTTTTCACTATCTACTTGACCTTTTTAGGTATGGTTGCAGCGTAACTTCTTCTCTTACTTCTTCTTGTTGGCATTCTTGAGTTCTCTTTGGTGTTCTTCGATATGCTTTATTTTGCCATAGGCTTGTTTCTTCTTCTGACTCTCCTCTTAGCAATGGGATGAAGTTCTTTTGCAATTTTGGAATTTTATTTTCTTTCTCTTTGCTCCCCAAATCTCTCCCACAACTTCTTTTGTCTCTTTTAAATTGGATAATGCCACATGTTAGGATGTCCACCAAAATGTTGCTTCATTAAACACCATATTTCGAGATATGTAGTATCAGCCAGTTGTAGGATCATAGCATCTCTACCCTTTTCTTCTATTATGTATCCTATAAAGATGTAGGTGACTGCCTTCTAATCAAACTTGCTAGGTAGGCGATTGGGTATAAATATGTAGCTCACATGGTCAAATACTCAAAAGCAGTTCACTATGGATTTCATGTTCCACAACTTTTGAAAGGGCAAGATAGATCCCAATCTTGCTTATGGTAACTTGTTAATCACATGGGCTGTGGTCTTCATACACTCTGTCCAGAAATGTCTGGGAACACTCTTGCCATGCAACATAATCTGACAAACTTTTGTGAGGCATTTATTCTTTCTTTTTCTGTGATGTACGAGGATATATTAATTGTTTATATATTTTGTATTCTCATAGATAATTGTAGAATTCTTTAGATGTATACTCTTCCCTATTATCCATACATAGGCACCATATTTTTCTTTCTATTTCACTTTCTACTATTTCTTTGAACTCCTTAAACTTCATCAAAGTTTCTAATTTTTCTTTCATAAAATAAATCCAAAATGGACTTGGAGTAATCATCAATAAAAGTCACCATATATTGCACTCGGCTAAGTGATGGTTGTTTTAGCCATCCAAATATGGTTGAGTGAATAAGCTCCAATGGTTGCTTCGCTCTGAACTTGGTTTCTTCATATGGTAATTGATGTGCCTTACCATATTAACACTCAGTACAAGCTATATCATTGTGAATATTCAGCTAAGGGGGCTTTTTAGCATGGGTTGCTCATCATTACTTTCAACTTGTGGTATTTGATGTGTCCTAACCATGCATGCTATAGATCCACAGTGTCATTCTTCTTAATTTTATCATTTTATGCTTCTTCTACTGATATCACGTAAATGGAATCTACCTTCTGCATGTCCTTCCATAAATAGTGTATTGATTATTCTTACCTCCCAATATACCTTGATATCTTTAGGACCAAATACTGCAAGCTTACTTGGTTTTGTTAACTGCAATAATGATATAAGGTTCTTCTTGATATATTCCAGACATATAATAGATATCTTTTATTTGCACTTGGTTGGACTTGTAACGAGGTTCGATTACTGCATTGCCAATGTGTGTGATTGGTAATCTCGCATTATTGGTAGTCACCACAACACCTCTTCTTTTATATTCTGATAGATTGTGAAGCTTTTCCTTATCACCTGTCATATGATTTGTGTTTCTTGAGTCAAAGATCCAATTCTTCTCATAAATGCAAGCTTGTCATTTTCTATCATGCCTAATAGTACTCTTCTCCAATCTCAATATCATAGCAAGTGATGCTTCAGCATCCCACTCATCTTTATTATCTAACTTATGTGATAGGTTGTTTGAAATTGTTGTATTGCCTTCTGTAGGTTTTCTTTTAAACCTATAATCTCTAGCACAATGGCCTCTCCTACCACAATTATAACATTCATCTCTATGACCTTTTGGCCTTCTGAACCGTTAGTTATTTTGATCTCTATGTTGCTAAGCTCTCCTTAGTTCAGAGCCCCTTTCCTCTCATTTTCTTGATTTATATTCTTTTTCCCTCTTTGATTTTGCATTGTTTTCGATTCCTATTATAGTCTCTTCTTTTGTTACTAAAGAGTGCTTCCTCTTAACTCTTCAGTGAGACTCCAGCCATTTGTTTGGCCAACCTTGATTGGTCAACAAATTTTCTAAATCTTCTATTGATGGCTACACTGGCCACCTTTGAATTGCTATATTAAATTCTCTATATTTGGATTTTAAGTTGTAGATAATAATCCTCCTTATTCTTTTATCATTGATTTTTATATGTGGGATCTAATTTTGAAATCCCTTTACATAATGATTTTATTTTTATAAAATATTGATTTATTGTCATGTCATGTTGACTTGCAGATATTAATTTATTTTTTAATAGCTAGAGTCCGATCATATCATTTTCTTAGAAAATCGAGAGGCCAGTATATCCTATGCAACTTTAGGTGTAGTTGCATACCGATGTGCTCTAGCATTTCCTCCTCTACTATTATCTTGATTGTGAACATAGTCTCGCTGACTTTAATCCTCCATTTCTTTAATGTAACATCATTTTCTTATGGTGGCGGTGTGGTCTCACTTCCTTCTATAGTCTCCTAGAGATGTTGTCCCTATAGGTATGACTCTATGCATATTGGCCACATACAATAATTCTGATTATTCAGCTTTTTAATACTTTGTATGGTGTTGAGTTCCACCATTGCAACTCAATATCAAGTAAGCTTGGCCCTAGATCAACAAAACTTCATAGTCTTTGATTGTGCCCAAGTAGAATCTCTCCAAAGAGCATCTTAAGAAAAGGCTCATAACTACCTTGCTCTGATACCAAATGTAGAGAAGAAATGAGATAGCACTTAAACTATAGTACACTAGTATACTAGTATATTAAGTACACTCAAACATTAATTGGAGTGGGACACACTCTAAATAGGAAGACTGCACTTAGCACTCCGAAGCACTCGCACACACCACACTTTCACTTTCTTTGCATAGACCTTCACCCCTATTAATTGATGCCATAGGTTGGTAAATAGCAATATTTAGTTCTCTCTTTTTCTTTTTTTGCTTATAAAATGATGGTAAAAAAGCACCTAGAGAAATGAAGAATGGTCTATGATGGCTGTTGATAATTTCAAGAAGGGATCTAGAATATCCAAAAGATTTTTGATGAAGAGTGGAGAGCGGGTTGTTGTTGATTCCCAACCGATTAGGGTGAAGCTACCTATATGATTGAGTTCTATCATGAGCCTTGATAGGATCAAGGTCAAGGTGAACTTGTCAGACCTAACACCAATCATATGAATAAATTATTCAATTCGAGTTTGATTTCTATTAATTCACACTTCCATAGCCTTGGGCTTAAGGATTCGATCTCATGATCATCATAGGGCTACTCCTCTATCGAGGTTGATAGATCCCCTATTAGTGCGATCCAATTCCTATAATGAACATGCTATAATTAACATACACCTCAAAATTTTGAATGGCTAGGAGATCGAGTTATGGTATAGTCAAACTATAACATACTCAAGGTAAACTGTCAATGCACCTCAGGTCAAAGAATCAGATACACAACTATAGCATCAAACTAGTTATCGACGAGAAGGTAGACTCCCTTATGACTGCTCGAGATGGTCATGCTCAGTGCCCTTATTTTTAATAAATACCTATACTCTCACTCCAATATCTCCACATCATAGACTCAAGACTCATCCATCCTAAGAAAGCGATCGTACACCAATCTTCTGAATCGATTGCCATCTTTATGATGATTCTACGATCGAAAATAATTTATGAGTTAATTATGATAACACATGCCTTAAATTTTTAATTTTTGAAAATACACGTTATTATGTCTGTTAACTCAAAGGATGTATCACACACATTTTAATACATAATATGATAGAAAATAATTTTTTTATTAATTTTAGTCAAAATTATAGAAATATCTCTAAAAAATATCTTACAAATGTCGACCAATCTGACTTCTAGGGCACACATCTAACAAACTCCCACTTAACCTAAACCTATTTGACTATAAATCTAAGTCCCATCTTCTTAAGGTGGGCTTCGATATTCTGCTGGCTCAACGGTTTCATTAGTGGATCAGCCGCATTGTCTGTGATGTTGACTCTCTTGACCTTGACGTATTCCTTCTCAAGATAATCATGGATGAGATGATATCATCACTCGATGTGCTTGGACTTCTGGTAAGACTTCGGCTCCTTAACTAGGGCTATGACACCATTATTGTCGTAATACAGAGGCACGGCATCTGATGGCATCATTTGAGCTCTGCAGTAAACTTCTTAAGCTAGAATGCCTCCTTCACAGCTTCTGAGATAGCGATATATTCAACTTCCATGGTGGAGTCTACTATCACCATTTGTTTGAAGTTTTTTCAGCTTACAGCACCACTATTGCATAAGAACAGACAACCAGATGTCGACTTTCGATCATCTACATCAGACAAAAAGTTTGAGTCTGTACACCCCTAGATCTAAAGTTTTTCATTACCAAAGATCAAAAATATATCCTTAGTTCTTCTCAAGCACTTAAGGATATATTTTACAGAAGTCCAGTGCTCTTCACCTAGATTCAACTGATACCTACTTATGACACTCACAGCATGAGTGATATCAGATCGTGTATATAGCATGGTGTACATGAGGCTCCCTATTGCCGATGCATAAGGGATCTTGCTCATGCATTCAATCTCCTTAAGTGTGTTGGTGCACATCTTTTTGGAGAGATGAATGCCATGTCTGAAGGGCACTAGTTTCCTCTTGGAGTTTTTCATGCTGAACCTCTTCAGCACCTCCTCTATGTACATCTTCTATGAGCGACCTAGCATCTTCTTTAGTTTATCCCTATAGACCTTAATCCCAAAAATAAAGGACACTTCTCCAAGGTCTTTTATAGAAAACTCTTTTGACAACCATATTTTGATCGAGATCAATATAAAAATATCATTTCCAATTAGGAGGATTTCATCCACATACAGTACAAGAAAGACAATAGCGCTCCTACCGATCTTTTTGAAAATACATAATTCTTCCTCGTTCTTAATGAAACCAAATGATTTGATCATATCATTAAAATGAGTATTCCAGCTTCAAGATGCTTGCTTTAGTCTATATATAAATCTCTGTAGTTTACAGACCTTGTGATCACCATCACTGGATGTGAAACCAAGAGATTATTCCATATAGATATCTTCTTCAAGATATCCATTTAAAAATACTATTTTTACGTCCATCTATCATATTTCGTAATCAAAATAAGCTATAATTGCAAGCAACATACAGATAGATTTAAGCATGGCTACTAGCGAGAAGGTATCTTAATAGTCAATGCCTTCGCACTGACTATATCCTTTCGCCACTAGCCTAACTTTGAATATTTTCACATTTTAATCTATACCTATTTTTCTCTTAAAAATCCATTTACATCCAATAGGTACTATACTTTCAGATGGATCTACCAATATCCAAACTTGGTTCGACTGCATTGAGTCAATCTCTGACTTCATTGTCTCTAGCCATTTTTTGGAGTCAATATCTAATACCACCTCATCATAGATCTTGGGATCATCACCATGAACCTCATTTCTCATAAGGAACATTTTCTGTCAATCCTCTAAAATAGTATCTTAGGAGGATAAGAAATTTTACTTGATTTATGAGGTGGAGGAGCTAGTATGTGGATTGGCTCAAACTGACTGGATTCTATAGGTTCCTTGGCTCGTTGCTCTTCCAAGACTTTCTCCTCGAGTCTGATCTATCTTTCGATGCCACTATCCTGAATAAACTATTTTTCAAGAAAAATGGCATGTTAACTCATAATTACATTATGATCTTCCAGAAGATAGAAATAATATCCTAATGGCTCTTTAGAATATCCTATAAATAGAGCTCTGAAGGGCCTAGGCTCTAACTTATCTATCTATTGTCTTTTGACATAGGTCGAACAATCTCAAATTCCGAGATGACTCAGACTTGGTTTCTTACCATGCCATATCTTATATGGTGTGGTAGGAATGGTTTTAGATAAAATCCTATTTAATAAATAAATGGCTATCATCAAAGTATGTCCCCAAAAAAATTTTGAAAGATCCATGAAGCTTATCATGGATCTGACCATATCTAATTGGATCCGGTTTCTCCATCTAAAATATCATTGAGTTGAGGCATTCTAGGTAGAGTACATTATAAGACTATACCATTTTTCTTAAGATAGTCTAGAAATTTCTAACTAAGATATTTGCCTCCTCGATCTGATCGAAGAATCTTAATGGGCTTTTCGATTTGCTTTTCTACTTCATGTCTGAATTTCTTAAACTTTTCAGAAGCTTCAGACTTATGTTGCATTAGTTACACATACCCATACCGAAATAGATCATCAGCAAAGATGATGAAGTAGAAAAGTTACCTCTGACTGGCATAACAAATGGGCCACATACATCTGTATGTACCAGGACATGTAGGTCCATGGCTCTTTCTTCATATCCTACAAAAGGAAGCTTGATCATTTTGCCTTGAAGGCATGATTTACAAATCAGATATAGCTTGAAACTCAACAGACCCAATAGTCTAGATTTTTCTAATTTGTTAATTCCATCTTCAGCTATATGACCGAGCATAAGGTGCCACAGATACCTTTTGTTAATATTATCCTTAGGTCATTTTAATCCTATGACATTCACGTTTTGCTCAACATTAAAAATAGAAACATCTACATATAACTATGTTGCCCAAGGAATGACAATCCAAGAGGGGGGAGGGGGGTGAATTGGGTTCTTATAAAATCTTGGCCAAATTAAACTCTAAACAAGTATGTGCAATAAATTGAACTAACTCAAGTGTTGGTGAAGTGCATGCAATATAGCAATTCAAGAATTAAAACTATGCTCGCAAGAATTGAATGTAAGTATGGTAAGCTGGGCAAAACACAACACAAATATACAAGAAATTTATAGTGGTTTGGTGCAACCCGCACCTACATCCACTTTTCAAGCTTCTCTTAGGATTTTTACTATAATCCAAGATTACAGTGTGTTTGTTTTAACCCAAAATCACAAACAAATCCAGTTCATTTTGCTAGGCTCATCAATCACAACCCTATATCGATAGTTTTCTGGGATCACTATCAACTCAGTTGGTTTTGTGGGCTCATCAACCATAATCTATACACCATCCAATTATTGGCTTAGACCAGCCTATACCCTCAAGTTTTTTTTTTTTTCTAAACAAACTTGTAAAGAAAATAAAAATATAATTATAAGTTTTAATATAAAATAGAAAATAAAAATTAGAACTCTTTGGAGCTTGAATAAGTTGCTGTTGGATTGCTCAAATGATGCTTCAACTTCTCTTCTTGATGCTTGAGAGGATATAGAAGATGATGGAGATAAATTCTTTTGAAATTCCTCTGATTTAGAAGCTTGATTTCTCTCTATTCTCTCTTTTTTCAATGATATTCAATATTTTCACTAAGAAAAGATGATTTCTCTTTCAAATCCTCTTGGCTTATTTTTTAATTAAATCTCTAGTTTGTTATATGCTTGAAAGTAGCTTGAGAAGGAGTTTTGGCTGTTGGAAGGATTGAAATAGCCATTAAAGTAAAAAATTAGCCGTTTGAAGTAATGCAGAAAATTAGATATTATAGTCACTAGGTTGGCTTAGTTTTTGATTGGGTTGGCTCAGTCCAAACTAGATTCGCTCAGTTTTCAGCTAGGTTGGCTCAGTCTCAATGATCCTGAAATTCCTATTTCTATCTTTTGCTATCTTTTGAGATTAGGATGGCTATCTTTTTGACCAGATCGGCTCAGTTAAAAACTAGATCAGCTCAATCCCCTAGGTCATGAAAAATCTTGCTTTCTGCTTTTTCTGTCTTTTGCTTCCATCGAGACTAGGTTGGCCCAATTTATGTGCCATGCATGCCAAAGACTATTTTGATCCTTTCTTCTCCAAATTAATTTATAGACTAGACTTACCTTTTTGACTTAATTTTATCCTCATTAAAATATTGGGAAACACTTAAAAAATTTTTGAGCTTTCAAGATTAATAACTATACATCCTCACAAACAATGTTAGTAATTTTATACTCAAATACTTTTATTATCATCAAAATCAATCTAGGGTCAACAATCTCCCTCTTTTTGATGATGACAAAACTTTGAGTGTATGCGCAATAAAAATAGATAATGTATTTCAATGCATTTTCTCAATATGTATCATGAAGTATAGATTAAGCATATGAATAATTATTTAATGAATGTTCTCAATTAATCTTTTGGTTCATTGCACATATTTCATATACTCATATCAAAATAATATTTCAATTCAAATCAATGAGTATTAATATTTCAAGCATCAAATTAATGAGCATCTTAATAATTAATTCATTAAGCATATACTCAACATTTCTCTCCTCCATTTTGATAGCATCATAAAGGTTGAATAAAAATCATCAAAATCAATAATATGTAAGAATGCATCAAAATGAGAGACATATCAAATTTACAAAATTAATTCAAATCAATTATACCCAATTCCAGCTTTATAGAAAATATTCTTTTGATTGATTAAAATAGATTGAAGCTTTTAAGAGCCAATTGTAAACTTGTTAAGCATAGACTTCAGTCTTTCAATCTCTTTTCTTAGGTTTGAGTTCTCTTCCATAAGAGATTTTTCAAATTTCAAGAGCTTTTCTTTTTCTTCAATTAAGAATTTTTCAAACTTTGATAATTTTTCATTTTCTTCAATCAAAGATTTATTTTTCTTTAATAATTCATCCTTTTCAATTACAAACTTATTTTTTTTCTTCATCCAATGTTTTCTTTTCTTTCAAAAGGTTATCCTTTTCTATCAAAATCTTATTTTTTTCTTCAAATAAAGATATATTTGAACTTTTAAGCTTCTTATTTTTTAGCTTTAACTTTTTATATTCATTCATTAGATCATTGAAGGCTTCATATAATTCATTAAATGTAGATTAGAAATAATTTTTAGAATTTATCTCATCTTCATTGGCCATGAGGTAAAGATTTATAAAACTTTCTTTCTCTTTCTCATTTTTATTTTTCTTGCTTTGCTCTCCCTTAATTGATGCTTCTTTTTTCTTTGTTTCTTTTTCTTTCCATCCTCATGAGCCATGAGGCATATGTTGGGATGATCTTTCTTGTCTGCTTTAGAGCTTGATATTTCTTCTTGTTTTGCTCTCTCAAAAATAGTTTTTAATTTCTCTCAAACTTATTTTGCTGAAATACAAAAAGAAATTAGATTAAACTCATTTAAATCTAATGAACAGTAAAGCATATTTAAAGCTTTAGCATTCAATTGGGCCATCTCTTTATCATGCATGATCGATACATTATGGGTGTATGAGCCATCAACAATAATTTTTCATAAATTATAGTCATATGCTTGCATGAATATTTTCATTCTAGCTTTCCAATGGATAAAATTTGAGCCATTAAAAAGTGGGGGTCTATCTATGGAATGACCTTCATTAAAAAAAAAATTTATTTTGGGTTGTCAAAATCTTTAGTTCTAGATGATTAGGTCAATAATCAATAACAGAGCACCTACTCTGATACCAATTATTGCCTAAGGAATGGCAGCCCAAGAGGGGGGGGGGGGGGTGAATTGGGTTCTTCAAAAATCTTAGCCAAATTAAATTCTAAACAAGTATGTGCAATAAATTCAACTAACTCAAGTGTTGGTGAAGTGCATGCAATATAGTAATTCAAGAATTAAAACTATGCTCGCAAGAATTGAATGTAAGTAAGATAAGCTGGGTAAAACACAACACAAACACATAAAAAATTTATAGTGATTTGGTGCAACCCGCACCTACATCCACTTTCTAAGCTTTTCTTGGGATTTTCACTATAATCCAAGATTATAGTATATTTGATTTAACCCGGGATCACAAACAAACTAAGTTGATTTTGCTAGTTTCACCAACCACAACCCTACATCGATAGTTTTTTTGGAATCACTATCAACTCAGTTGGTTTTACGGGCTCACCAACCATAATCTATATTCCATCCAATTATCGGCTTGGACCAGCCAATACCCCCAAGTTTCATTCTTCCAAAGAAACTTGTAAAGAAAACAAAAATACAATTACAAGTTTCAGCATAAAATAGCAAATAAAAATTAGAACTCTTTAGAGCTTGAAGAAGTTGCCGTTGGTTTGCTCAAATAATGCTTCAACTTTTCTTCTTGATGCTTGAGAGGATGTAGAAGATAATGGGGATAAATTCTCTTAAAATTCCTTTGATTTAGAAGCTTGATTCCTCTCTATTCTTTTTTTTTCAATGATATTCAATATTTTCTCTAAGAAAAGATGATTTTTCTTTTAAATCCTCTTGGCTTATTTTTCAATTGAATCTCTAGTCTTTTACATTCTTAAAAGTGGCTTGAGAAGGAGTTTTGGCCATTAGAAGGACTGAAGTAGCCATTGGAGTGAAAAACTAGCCATTTGAAGTAGTGCAGAAAATTAGCCATTACAATCACTAGGCTAGTTTAGTTTTTGATTGGGTCGGCTCAGTCCAAATGAGATCGGCTTAGTTTTCAGCTAGGTCGGCTCAATCTCAATGATCCCAAAATTTTTATTTCTATCTTTTGTTATTTTCTGAGACTAGGACGGCTACCTTTCGACTGGATCGGTCTAGTTGTCACTGGATCGGCTCAGTTAAAACTAGGTCGGCTTAGTCCCTTGGGTCATGAAAAATCTTACTTTCTATCTTTTCTATCTTTTGCTTCTACTGAGATTAGGTCGGCTGAGTTTTGGACTAGGTCGGCCTAGTTTACGTGCCATGCATGCCAAAGACTGTTTTGACCCTTTCTTCTCTAAATTAATTTATAGGCTAGACTTGCCTTTTTGACTTGATTTTATCCTCATTAAAATATTAGAAAATACTTGAAAAATTTATGATCTTTTGAGATTTACAACTATACATCCTTATAAATAATGTTAGTAATTTTATACTCAAATGCTTTTATTATCATCAAAATCAATCTAGGATCAACAAACTGATAGAGACCATTAATTAAGAAATCACTTGCAATTTTATTTCTTTCATAAAGAATTATACAGTGGTCCTTAAAGAAACTAATTACATAGTTCTCTTATGCTAAATATGAAATAGAAATCAAATTTCTGCTTGCAACAGGTATAAAGTAATAGTCTTTAAAAACTAAAACTAATCCAAATGGTAGTCAAAGAGGGTAAGTTCCCACGACCACAACAACAACTCTTGCTCCATTTATGATGCACAGGATTATCTTACCATCCCTCAGCCTCTTGTTCTCTTCAAGATCCTACATAAAAGTACACAAGTGAGCATTAGAACCAAAGTCAAGCATCCAACTGGATGCAGAAGAAATTAACTATAAGGTTAGTCTCAATGATGAGCATACCTCCAAAAGGACCTACCTCCTTCTTGTTCTTTAGGCTGGCCAAGTATGTAGGACAATTACGCTTTCAGTGACCATCGGAGTTGCAGTGGAAATACTTTTCCTCCTCCATGGCCTTCCTCTTCGGCTTGCATCCTTCTTCTTGTTCTTTCCCTCAACTTTCTGCTTCTTTACAGACTTTTTTTTCTTTCCAAAAGATTTTTTTTGGAGGAAGTCCACTCCATAGTAAGAACTGAGCCTTTTGAACCTTTCATAATTTGGTCAGCATTGACCAGCATATTCATTAACTCAGCCATTGTGCATTAGAGCTTATTCATATGGAAGTTCATGATGAACTGGCCATATAAATCAATTAAGGACTATAGGATCACATCAATCTACAAATCCTTATCCATGATGACACCGAGCTTCTCAAGCTCTTCTAGGTCGTTGATCATCATTAGGCAATGATGTTAGACCGACTGCCCATCATGCATCTATGCCTTAAATAGTCTCCTCGAGACTTGATAATGCGTTGTGCGACTCTATTCATCAAACAACACTTACAGGTGAGCTAATATTTGATAAGCATTTCTAATATCTTCATATTGGCGCTGCAATTCATCTGACATTGGGCCCAGCATGTAGCACTTGATCTTGTTATCATCATCAGGCCACTCCTTATGATACGCTCTTTGATCAACGATCGGACAAGCTGGAAGAGTGGAAAGTTCCTGGTCCAACACATAGGATAGCTTTTCAAAACTTAAAATAATTTTCAAGTTTCAGAGCCAATCCTTATAATTGGATCTAGTCAATCTGTGGGTATTTAGGATTCGAGCTCGAGGATTTGATGCAAATATTTTCCTACAAAGAGTCAAAGTTTCTAGTTAGACTTGTAATTTGACTTTACTAATTTATTTAGAAATATTATTTTTAAATAAATTTAGGCTCTCATTATTTTCTTTGATCCCTACTCTCTTAGCAGAGATGTGAAAGTCATCATGATTAATGACTTTTAGTAGACGGTGCGGTCCTACCAACTAGCTCACTATCTCACCTAATAGTCATTGGTGATAGATCAACCGATGAGTGGACAACTCTTGTCCAATATTTTTTCAAACTTGGTGCACCCAAACTTGATCTCTAATTCATGAAGCTCACCATGCCTGAAATATTGCTCCACTCCTTAGTTAAGCCAAACCCACCATTTACATGAACTAGATTCCTGATTGGAACCCTCACCATATCTAGAATATTAAGCCTAACCCATCCTCCAAACTATAGCATCCCATGCCTAATAGATGTGGTTACGTCTTTCCAATGCAACTGAACTACTGTATTCAACTGAGAACAATCAACCCCCAGAAGGGCCCGCACATCTACAATGGTGGAAGACCTATGACTTAATATTTTCTTAGAAAAAATTTATTTAGGTCTCTTAGATTCAATTTAGTCATAACGATTATGATTAACTTAGTGATATAGGTTAGCTCAAATTGTTAGCCACCTCAAACCAGAACTGGATCGACCCAAATGGTGAGGTAAATAAGATTGGTGGAAGGAAAATGCCATTAACTCACCATGAACACATTCAGGTCGAGTAGCTCCCAATTAAAAACTAGTTGATCGTTTATGCCAAACTTACCTTAGACACCAAATTATCGAACCAGAACTGATTAGATTAGCCTACAATCCAAGGCTCGAACTGTGAAGCCAAATTAGGTCTTAAAGTGGTTACCCATATATAACTATGAGTCAACCTTGACCAAGACTTACAACAATTGGGTTGTGGTCAAAACTAAGCACTTTTGATCCCACCTAACCAACTCTTGACTCGATTTCATCAACCGCTCGACCTAGTTAAGCTACCCATACTTGAACCTATGTTTTATGAAGGTGTCTTAGATCTAAAAATTCATAATTGTTAGACCTAATTAATTTCATAAACTTAATTCTTAACTAAGTCTAAGAGTTCATAAAACAAAACATGTATCAAAGATCCTAAGATTTTAGGATCTAGGATTTTATAGAAAAGTAAGTTTTTATTTCTAATTAAGGACAAACATGTTGGGATATAAACTACTCTGATACCACTTTGTTAAGGATCTAGTACCAGGATATTACAACAGAAAGATAGAAGAAAATAAAATAAAAAAATAATCAAGTACGTGGATCGGTCCAAGGGCTCACCTCCATGGGGCATGCAAAGCTTCAATATGAAAGAAAAAAATAAGTACAAGAGGAAAACATGCACTCTCAACTTACTATATACAAATCTCTTTCAACTAGAAGCTATCCTCATAAAAGCTCTCTCAGAATTTCAAGAAGATCCTCAGAGGCTACAAGATGCTCTACCCTTAACAACCTTCGTGCTGGATGCTATGCATCTATTACTTCTCTCTCTTGCAGGCTGCATGTACTTGGCACTCTGCCAAGCTTCTCTCGATGACTGTCTGAGTCTCTTTATGTGCCTCTCACACCACATACACCACCACCTACTCCACAGCACCTCAATCCTTTAAATAGGATGAGAATCCTCGTCTCAGCAATTTATAGGAGTTCTGATAGGGCTCTTTCTCCTAATATAAGTCAAACATGATCTTGATGGAGTCTTCAAATATTTTTCAATTTTTAGATCATGACCGCAGTCCTTTGTAGCCACTGGATCCTATGGTCCATGTGCAACTCTCGTAGATCCTTTGGATTAATCACAATTTGAGTCTAAACAAAAAACTCCATCCAGTTCTATTTATCTCCATCAAGCTGGCTCTATCAGGGGTTGAGCTAGCTCGACTGTATCTCGCTCGAACTCCTGCTTTCTATCTACCTGAGAGGGTCGACTCGATTGTGATTCGAGCTGGCTCGATCTTAGCCCGAGCCGACTCGACCCCATATCCGAGCTAGCTCGATTGCTTGATAATTTGATTCTCCTTTGTTGTGGATCAAATTTGAGATATCAAATCCTAATAATTTCCATCTCGACTCGACATTCAGCCTCCACCTGACTTTGAAAGCTTGTGATCCATCCCGCCTCCATGCCCTAGGGCATGCCTACTGATCATGGATGGGCAAATATGGAAGTCGAGTTAGACCGCTCGATCCCACCTCCATCGACTATTGTGATCCTCCTGACTTGAGACCTGCTTGGGATAGCCTCCTACGGTAATAGAAACTTCACCTTGCAACATCACATGTCATCCTCCTGAGTCTCTCATCTCATTTTTGATCCATCTCGTCAGAAGCTCCACCTTGCATTGGGCTTCCTCTGACTCCTGAAGCTCTACCTCGCACTGTACTCCCTGCTAGATAGTAATGTTCTCTCATCCTCTTGTTCTCCTCTAATATTATCCTATCGCCATGCATGACCTTCAGGATTTCATCACCAGCTATCCACCTGTAGCTATTTGAATTCAGTCTGCTCAGTGAGATAAGATTCCATCTGAAATCAGGTATGTATTGGACCTCCCCCAAACTTCTCACTACATAATCATGTGTCCTCCAGCTGACCATCTCGATGCCTCTAATCGCATAACTCGATCCATTCGATAGATAAATAGTGCCCTCATTGCTCTCTAGGGAGTCAAACTGCTTCTCTCTGCAACAAACATAATATGTGCATGCAGAATCTAAAATTCACTATTAGAAAAAAGTAGATACCTCATCAGATATCTCTAGGACATCATCCTTTAACTCGCTACTGGCCGTCGTTATAGTAGCTCTCCTTAGATCCTTAAGTTATGGGAAATCCTTGACTCGATGCCCCAACTTGTCACATCTGTAGCATCTGATCTTGCTTTGGTCCCTCATCTTGGATCTGGATCATCCTCCTCGTGATCCTCTGCTGCTCCATCTATTGCCTCCTGCTCCTCCAAAAATTATCAAAGTTGAGCTGCCGCCATCTAAGCTCAAAGCTAGGTTCTCTCTCCTAAAAACCTCATTCTGGAGTATCGCTATAGTGACCTCATCCATCTTGATGGTGCTCTTTTCCACTAGAAGAATAGTTACCAAGGACTCATATGAAGGAAAAAGCAATGCTAGCAAGACCAACATCCTAGTTTTCTCCTTAACTTTTTCACCAATGTTGAGTAGGTCGATGAGGATCTTCTAAAAGTTGGATAGATGCTCCCGCATGCTCTGGCCTTCGTCCATTCATAGCTGGTAGATCTACCTCTAAAGAAATAGCATATTGGTAAGCAACTTCGCCATATACAATTCTTCAAGCTTCGACCATAGCACTGTCAAAAAAGTCTTGTTAAGTACATAGATTACCACATCATCTGCTAGGTACAAGCGGATCATGCTCACCACTTGCATCTAGATCCATTTTCAATCCTTCACCTCCATGGTGGTTGGCATCTCATTGTACAAGAGAGCATCGATCAACCGATGTTGGATTAGGACATCCTTTACTCTTGCTTGCCATAAGAAAAAGTTATCCTTCCCATCAAATCTATTGATCTCCACCTTGATTGCATATGTTTTCTCCATATTCTTCAGTCTCTATCCACTACTGCAATCTATGCTCTGGTACTGTCTGGTTCTGATACCAATTTATTGAGATATCAGCTACTCTGATATCATTTTGCTAAGGATCTAGTACTAGGATATTATGAGAGAAAGAGAGAAGAAAATAAAATAAAAAAATAATCAAGTATGTGGATCAACCCAAGGGCTTGCCTCCATAGGATATGCAAAGCTTCGCTATGAAAGAGAAAAATAAGTACAAGAAGAGAATACCCACTCTCAACTTACTATACACAAATCTCTCTCAACTAGAAGCTACCCTCACAAAAGCTCTCTCAAAATCCTAAAGAGACCCTTAGAAGCTATAAGATGCTCTACCCTCACAGACTC
This sequence comes from Cocos nucifera, assembly GCA_006176705.1. Taxonomy (NCBI): domain Eukaryota; kingdom Viridiplantae; phylum Streptophyta; class Magnoliopsida; order Arecales; family Arecaceae; genus Cocos; species Cocos nucifera. Next base: position 149,500 of record QRFJ01000465.1, read on the forward strand.
CGTGCTAGATGCTATGCACCTATTATTTCTCTTTCTCGCGGGCTGCACGTACTCGGTACTCTACCAAGCTCCTCTCGATGGCTGCCTAAGTCTCTCTACGTGCCTCTCATGCTACATGCACCACTACCTGCTCTACAGCATCTCAGTCCTTTAAATAGAATGAGAATTCTCTTCTTAGTAGTTCATAGGAGTCCTAACAGGACTCTTTCTCCTAATATGAGTCGAACATGATCTTGATGGAGTCTTGGAATATTTTCTAACCTTTAGATCATGACCATAGCCCTCCATGGCCATTGGATCCTATGGTCCATGTGCAACTCTCATAGACCCTTTGGATTAATCACTATCCGAGTCTAAACAGAAAACCCCATCCTATTCTATTTATCTCCATCGAGCTGGTTCTATTAGGGGTCGAGCTAACTCGACTGCATCTCATCCAAACTTCTACTTTTTATCTGCCTAAGAGGGCTAGCTTGATTGTAGTTCAAGCCGGCTCAATCTCAACCCGAGCTGACTTGATTCCATATCTGAGCCAGCTCAACTGCTTGATGATTTGATTCTTCTCTACTATGGGTCAAATTCGAGGTGTCAAATTCTAACCAAAAGTGTAGCACCCCTGCACGCCATAAGAGCACCCCATCGAATGAAAAGAGAGGGCCTTTAAATTCTTCTTGCTCTTATGACCAGATGGCCAAGGAAAATGCCTTAATCAGAAATATGAACTATACTACAAAATAATTAGATCTATAATATATAACTGTTATATGATTTAAGATCTAATCAATACATGTTTTGTATACATCTTGTTGGGGGACTTTTATGCCTGCTGAAGACAAAAAAATGTAGGCTGATTGAAGACCTTCAGAAGGCTATAGCTGAGATCCTAAGTTAGGCCGAGCTTGATATTATCAAAGGAGGGAAGCCAAGGTCTTCAGGAGGCTGAATTAAAGGCCATTGAAGGTTGAGGCCGAGGTCTCATCTCAAGCCGAGCTTGAAGTTATCAAAAGATGGAAGCCAAGATCTTCGAAAGGCTGAATTGAAGGACATTAAAGATTGAGGCCGAGGTCCCATCTCAAGCCGAGCTTGAAGTTATCAAAAGAGGGGAGCCAAGATCTTCAGAAGGCTGAATTGAAGGCCGAACTCCTCTAGGATGAGCTCTCCCAGGTCCGAGATGAGCCCTTCCAGGATGGACTCGCCCAGGATGAGCTCCTCAAGATGAACTCCCCCAAGATGAGCTCCTCCAGGATGAACTCCTTCAGGATGAACTCCCTCAGGATGAGCTCCCTTGAGATGAATTTCTCCATGATGAACTCCCCCAGGATGAGCTCCCCAGGATGAACTCCTCCAAGATGAACTCCCGCAAGATGAACTTCTCCAGGAAAACTCCTTTCAAGACGAACTCCCCTGGGATGAGCTCCCCAGATGAACTTCTGGGATGAACTCCTCCTCAGGATGAACCCCTAGGACGAACTTTTCTGGGAGATGAACTACCTGGATGAAACTCCTCCAAGACTCCAAGAACTTCTTCAGATGAACTCCCCCAAGATAAAGATAATCTAGAACAAACTCCTCCAAGATAAACTGGGATGAACTACCCCTCCTCCAAGAGAAGATGAACTCCTTTCAGGATGAGCATGATGATGAACTCTCCTAGGATGAGCTCCCCCAGGATGAACTTCTCTAGAATGAACTCTTCCAGGATGAACTCCCCCAAGATGAACTCCTCTAGGATGATCTCCTCCAAGATGAACTCCCCCAGGATGGACTCCTTCGAATTGTCAACTTTCTCCCTACATGCCATGAGGGGACAATATCCGACATGATTTCTGAGAATATTCTAATGGATAAACAAAATATCTCTAATAACTCACTTCTCTCTCACGACTAACAACCCACAATCCATCCTAACAAACTCTTGACCCTTCTATAAAAGGAAAAAAAAAGAGGAATCCTAAAGTATGCAATTTTATTCTCTCCCAAATACTCATCTTCTTCCTTCTATTGAATGAAAAACTGGCTTGAGCATCGAAGGATCTCCGTTAGAGCCAACTTCAATCGAGGACTTCTCTTATAGGTATGATCATCTCTATTCCATCACCATCGATTCATCACCATTGCACGACTCCAGCCAACCCGACCTCAAGATGGATTTCCACATCAACATAATTGACGCTAGAGGAAGGGTTTCTTTCGTAAAGATTTCCTTATTCTTAAAGGAGTACTTAGTGGAAGCTTCTTTTTCTTCTTCTTCTCCTCAAGGTTCTTCTTCTTCAACTAGTTTCTTGAGGATGCCTCCCAGGAAGGCTCTCACCTAGCGGTCAACCACCTCCACGGTCAGATCTCATCTAGATCTACCCACCTTTATTCATCTCCGATATCTCGAGCTCCATCGACTGTAATGGTGGATGTAGAGTAATTCAACCTATTGGTCTAGCAAGTTAGGGGCCTCACTGAAGTAGTGCAGGCCATGCAACAACAATGGCCTCCAGCGCTTGTCCAGCCAGAGCAAGCCTTGCCAGAACCCTAGGATCTAGTTTGGAGGTGGCCGACTTGGGCGAGTCGGCCTGCGACCTCTAGAATGGGGAAGTAGAGGGTAGAGAGCCCTTGTTCTGATCATGATTCAACCCCTAGGGAGACTTTGCCCCCATTCAGCCAAAAGACTTTGGAGATCTATGATCGTGAGGATCTCTTGGACCAAGAGCTACAAAAAATAAACCAGCGGATTGAGAAATTCCATCATGCTTCCTCCTCTCACGGTAATGATATCTGCATCGATCCTTTTTCCTCTTAATAAATAATGTAGAAATCTATCCCGCCGAACTTCAAGCTCCCCCAGATCAAGAGCTAAATGGGACTGCTGATCCGATCGACCACTTGGAGGTCTTTTGAATCATGATGCTGCTCTATGGCGCGCTAGATACCATTCTATGCTGAGTTTTTCCATCCACCCTAAAGAAATAATGAGGAACTGGTACTCGATCCTTAAGTCAGATACTATCTTTTCTTTTGATCAAATGAGCCACCTATTTGCAGCTCATTTTATTAGTAAGCAGCATCACCGATGAGGCTCTAACTCCTTTATCAACATCGAGCAAAAGAAAGGGGGGTCCATCCGCACCTACATCATCTGATTCATTGCCGCTGCTCTCAATATTCGAAACCTAGACTAGTCTGTTGTCATGGCTGTACTGAAGGATGGCCTTTAGAAGAATGATCTATTATTCTTCCTAGAGAAGTACCCCAGAAATTTTGCTGATATGCTAGCTCAGGCTGAAGGTTATGCCAGAGCGAAAGAGGCCTTCAAGGCCAAGGATAGTGAAGTCACTAAAGAGCGGCAAGCGGGTGAATCAAGTATGCCCATAGTAGAAGAAAAGCTAAATGAAACTCGATCGTGCTCTCAAACTTTCCTTGAGTGTAAGCGAGTCCAAACTCCTCCTCGAGCTCGGAGACAAAGAAGCCCTGATAGAAGAGCACGGCAGGGGTCCCCCTCAGAAGGTTCCATAATTATACCACCCTCAATGCTCCAAAAACCCAGGTTCTGATGGAGATCAAGGAGCAGCTGCTAAGATCGGAGAGGATGTGCACTCATCCTGACAAGCGCAATCACAACAAGTACTACCTCTACCATCGTGACCATAGTCACGATACTAAAGAATGCATTCAGCTCAAAGATCAGATTGAAGAGCTCATCAGATGAGGCAGGCTCAGTCGATTCCTGCGACATCATCTTGAAGGATGGGAGGATCCACCGAGAGCCCCCCACCACTAGAACCACCAAGGAGGGAGGAGCTGCAAGAAGATTGACCTCCACTTGGAATCATCAACACCATCTCTAGGGGACTTCGATGAGGGAAGGCCAGTAGATCAACAAAGCCTACAAAAAAGTGGAGAACTGAGGAGCCCATAGCTTTCACTGATGAAGATGCACAAGAAGTTCAGTTCCCACACAACGACATGGTTGTAATCTCTTTAAACATTGCTGACTATGATGTATGCCGCATTTTAGTTGATAAGGAAAGCTCTATTGATATCTTATTTTATGATATTTTTTTAAAAATGTCTATACCCAATAACTACATGGGACCTATGAACTCCCCATTGGTGTGCTTTACTAGCGATGTTGTGTCAGTTGAAGGAATAATAACACTAATTATTACTGCAGGACAATACCCAAAGCGAGCCAAAGAATAGGTCAACTTTCTAGTAGTGAAGGCTCCATCAGCCTACAACGTAATTCTCGGCCAACCAGGTCTAAATGCACTCCGAGCTATGGTGTCGACCTACTACTTGAAAGTAAAGTTCCCAATAGATTGTGGAATCAAAGAGATCAGGGAAGATCAGGCCTTGGCAAGGCACTGTTACTCCATCACCTTACAAAAAGGTAGCCATCCCGACCCTTGCCCAGTTGATGGGCTAGATGTCCATGACGATCTTACTGAGAAGCGGGGCGAGCTCGTGAAAGATCTTATAACCATCTCTCTGAATGACAGAAGCATGGAGCATATAGTGTAGATCAGCTCCAACTTAGGAGATGAAGTCCGAGAGTAGCTCATTGCCTTGTTACGAAAGAATGCTGACATCTTCATTTGGATCCCAACAGACATGCCATGAATTAATACTGAAGTCATAGAACATCGATTGGCCGTCGATCCTAAGTATAGGCCAGTAAAAGAGAAAATTCAAGACCATGCACTAGAAAGGTAGAAGGCAATGGCGAAGAAAGTGGATAAGCTCCTCAAAGTTGGATTCATCTGAGAAGTCCACTATCCAAGTTGGGTCTCCAATGTGGTCCTAGTCAAGAAGGCCAATAGCAAGTAGAGAATGTGTATCAACTTCAAGAAGCTGAACAAGGCTTGCCCAAAGGATAGCTATCCCGTACTCAGAATTGATCAATTAGTAGATGCAACCTTGGGTCATGAGCTCCTCACCTTCATGGATGCCTTCTTCGGCTACAATTAAATCTGGATGGCTCCAGAAGATAAGGAGAAAACTGCTTTTATTACTGATCGTGGTCTTTATTATTACAGGGTCATGCCCTTTGGGCTTAAAAATGCAAGCGTAACCTATCAATGCCTGATCAATAAGATCTTCAAGGAGCAGATCGGCCACAACATGAAAGTCTACATGGACGATATGCTTGTCAAGAGCCGAACCTCATCCAATCACATTGTCGACCTTAAAGAAACCTTCAATATCCTTCAAAGGTACAAGATGAAGCTGAACTAGACTAAATGTGCCTTCGAAGTGACCTTAGAGAAATTCTTGGGGTTCATGGTCTCAAGGCAGAAGATTGAAGCTAATCCGAAGAAGATTCGGACCATCTAAAAGATGACCACCCCAAAATCAATAAAGAAAGTCCAGCACCTGGTTGGAAAGGTGGCATCCTTAAACTGCTTTGTCTTCAAATCGATCGAGCGATGTATGCCCTTCTTTCAGATCCACAAGCAATCAAAAAACTTCTACTAGATGGTAGAATACCAACAGGCATTCAAAGCAATCAAGAGCTACCTCGATTCGCCCTCACTGTTGGCAAAGCCCAAACTTGGAGAAGAATTTTTCTTATACCTGAGGGTCTCTCATGCAGTCTTGGCAGTGGTCCTGATCAAGGAAGAGGCAAAAATGCAACAATCGATTTACTACACGAGCTGAGTCTTGAGAGATGCAGAGACTAGGTATACTAAATTAAAAAAATTAACTTACACTCTTCTGATTGTTTCCAAGAGACTTTGGCCCTAATTCCAGGGGCATACCATAACACTCCTCACTGATCAACCAATCAAGATAGTTCTTTATCGAACAAATACCCCTGAAAAAATAGCGAAGTAGGCTATTAAGCTGACAGAGTTCGACATCA
>QRFJ01000465.1:156100-226782 GCA_006176705.1 Cocos nucifera
TGCATATGGACAGCTCATCATGAACTACTATATGCATAAACTTCAAAATTTCCTGGCCAAACTTATGAACAAGCTGGTTACTGCTGAGATTTCTATGAAAGATTCTAAAGGCTCAGTGCTTGCTATGAAACGGACTTCTTCCAAGAAAAAGTCTTTTGGAAAGAAGAAGAAGTCTGTAAAAAAGCAGAAGATGGAAGGAGGAAAGAAGAAAAAAGCAGAATTGAAGAAGAGGGCCGTTGACAAAGAAAAATATTTCCATTGCAATAATGACGGCCACTAGAAGCAGAACTATCCTACTTACCTGACCATCCTGAAGAATAAGGAGGCAAGTCCTTTTGGAGGTATGCTCATTATTGAGTCTAACCTTATAGTTTCTTCTACATCCAGTTGGGTGCTTGACTCTGGTTCTAGTGCTCATTTGTGCACTTCTATGCAGGGTTTTGAGGATAGCAGGAGGCTAAGGGATGGTGAGATGATCCTACACGTCGAAAATGGAGCAAGAGTTGCTACCATGGCCGTGGGAACATACCCTCTTCGACTACCATCTAGTTTAGACTTAGTATTAAAAGATTATTATTATGTGCCTGCAGCAAGCAGGAATTTGATTTTTATTTCATGTCTAGCACTAAAAGGCTATGTAATTAGTTTTCTTAAGGACACATTGTAACATTCTTTATGAAAAAAATAAAATTACAAGTGGCTTCCTTATTAACCATCTTTATCGGTTACACATTGATGTATCTATTTTTAATATCAAATTTTTATCGGTTACATTTTACATATTAACCATCTTTATCGTTTAATAAGGAAGCCATTAACCATAAAGATAGTAATCGGTTACATTTTACATATTAACCATCTTTATCGATTAATAAGGCCATTAAACAATAAAAATAGGGTTAATAAGGCCATAAAGATGGTTAACCGATAAAAATAGCATACAAGAACCATTGGAAAATGTGAATGCCATTAAACGACCTAGGGATAGTCCAAATGATAGGTATCTATGGCACCTAAGACTAGATTATATAGTAGAAGATAGGGTTAATAAATTGGAGAAAATTGGACTATTGAGTCTGTTGACTTCTGAGTCATATCCAATTTATGAATCTTGTCTTCACGGCAAAATGACTAAGCTTCCTTTTGTAGGATATGGGGAAAGGGCCACGGATCTTCTTACCCTAGTACATACTGATGTGTGCGGCCCATTTGATGTGTCGGCTAGAGGTAACTTTGTCTACTTCATAATCTTTACCGATAATTTATCTAGATATGGGTATGTATATCTTATGAGACATAAGTTTGAAGCTTTTGAAAAGTTCAAGAAATTCAGACAAGAAGTAGAAAAGCAAACTAGAAAACCTATTAAAGTTCTTCGATCAGATCGAGGAGGTGAATACCTTAGTCGGAAATTTCTGGACTATTTCAAGAAAAATGGCATATTCTCTTAATGGACTCCACTTGAAACACATCAACTCAATGAGATTTCAGAATGAAGGAATCAGATCCTATTAGATATGGTCCGATCCATGATAAGCTTCACAGACCTTCCTGATTTTTTTTTGGGATACTGTTTGTTAACTACAATATACTTACTGAATAGGGTTCCTTCTAAAACCGTTCCTACCATACCGTATGAGATATGGCATGGTAAGAAACTAAGTCTGAGTCATCTCAAAATTTGGGGTTGTCCGGCTCATGTCAAAAGACAACAAGCGAACAAGTTAGACTTTGGGTCCTTTAGAGCTCGATTTATAGGATATCCTAAAGAGTCATTAGGATATTATTTCTATAATCCAGAAGATCACAATGTGATTGTGAGTTGACATGCCATCTTTCTTAAAAAATAGTTTATTCAAGATAGCGGCATTGAAAACTAAATCAAGCTCGAGGAGAAAGTCTTACAAGAGCAATGAGCTAAGGACCAAATGGAACCAAATCAGGTTGAGCCAATACAATCACTACCTCCTCCACCTTGTAGATTGGAAAGGATTTTTTATCCCCCTGAGAGGTACTTAGGTACGATTTCAGAGGAAATAGAGGAAATGTTCCTCGTAGGTAATGGGGTTCATGGTGATGATCCCAAAATCTATAACAAGACAATATTGGATATCAACTTCGAAAAATGGTTAGAGGCAATGAAGTCAGAAATTGACTCGATGAACTCTAACCAAATCTAGATCTTGGTAGATCTACAAGAAGGTATAGTACCTATTGGGTGTAAATGGATCTACAAGAGAAAGATTGGTGCAGATGAGAATGTGGAGACATTCAAAGCTTGATTAGTGGCAAAAGGATATAGTCAATGCGAAGGCATTGACTATCAGGATACCTTTTCATCAGTAGCTATGCTTAAATCCATCCGCATATTGCTTACTATTGCAGTCTATTTCGATTATGAAATATGACAAATGGATGTGAAAACGGTATTCTTAAATGGATATCTTGAGGAAGATATCTATGTAGAACAGTCGCTGAGTTTCACATCCAGTGATGCTGATCACAAAGTATGCAAACTACAAAGGTCCATATATGGACTTAAGAAAGCATCTCGGAGATGAAATACTTGTTTCAATGATGTGATCAAATTGTTTGGTTTCATCAAAAATGAGGAGGAACCATGTGTCTTCAAAAAGGTCAGTGGGAGTGCTATTATCTTTCTCGTATTGTACGTGGATGATATCCTCCTTATTGGGAATGATATTCTCATGTTGACCATAATTAAAATATGGTTATCCAAAGAATTCTCTATAAAAGACCTAAGAGAAGCATCCTTTATTCTAGGAATTAAGGTCTATAGAGATAGACCGAATAGGATGCTAGGACTTTTACAGAAGATCTACATAGAGGAAGTGCTAAAGAGGTTTAGCATGGAAAACTCTAAGAGGGATTTCGTACCCTTCAGCATGGCATTCATCTTTCCAAGAAGATGTGCCATAGCACACTTGAGAAAATTAAACGCATGAGCAAGATTCCTTATGCTTCAGCAATAGGGAGCCTCATGTATGCTATGTTATGTACATGACCTGATATAGCCCATGCTATGAGTGTCACGAGCAGATATCAGTCGAATCCAGATGAAGAACACTGGACTTCTGTGAAATGTATCCTTAAGTACTTGAGAAGAACTAAGGCTATGTTGTTGGTTTTTAGAAATGGAGAACTCCAAGTCCAGGGGTATACAAACTCAGATTTTATGTCCAATGTAGATGATCGAAAGTCGACATCTGAAAGTCTGCTTGTGCGTAATGGTGGTGCTATTAGTTGGAAGAGTTCCAAACAGATAGTGATAGCGGATTCCACCATGGAAGCAGAATACATCACTGCATTAGAAGCTGTGAAGGAGGCATTCTGGTACAAGAAGTTTGCTGCAAAGATTAGAGTGATGCCATTAGATGCCATTCCTCTATATTGCAACAATAATGGCACCATAGCCTTAGCTAAGGAGCCAAGATCTCACCAGAAATCCAAGCACATCGAGTGGTGATGCCACCTCATCCACGATTATCTTGAGAAAGGTTACGTCGAGGTCAAGAGAGTCGACTCCATAGATAATACGGTGGACCCACTCACAAAGCCTTTGGGCCAGCAGAAGATCAAAGCTCACCTTGAGAAGATGGGACTTAGATTTGTAGCCAATTGGCTTTAGATCAAGTGGGAGTTTGTTAGATATATGTGAGGATGACACTTGTTGTACACTTATAAGGGCAAAATTATAATTTTGACTATAAATAATAAAATAGGTTATTTTTTATCATAGTCTGTATTTAGTGTCTGTGATACATCCCTTGAGTTAATGGTAATGATAGTTCATATTTTCAAGAGTTGAAAAATTTAAGACATGAATTTTCGTTATTAACTCATAAAATACTTCTGATCGTAGGATCATCATAAGGATGGTAATTGATCCAGAAGGTTAATGTACAATCACTTCTTTATAGTAGATGAGTCTTGAATCTTTGATGTAGAGACATCGAAGTAAGAATACAGGTACTCGTTAGAGAATGAGGGCACTGAGCATGACCACCTCGAGCAGTCATAAGAAAGTCTACCTTCTCATCGATGACCGACTCGAAGCTACAGTGGTATGTCTGATTGTTTGACCTGAGGTGCATCGACAGTTCACCTTGAGGGTGTTATAGTTTGACTACACCATAACTCGGTCTCTTAGCGATTCGGAATCCTGAGGTGTATGTTGGCTATAGCATGTTCATTGTAGGAATTGGATTGTACCAAGAGGAAATCTATCTACCTTGATAGATGAGGAGCAGCCCTATGATGGTCATGAGAATCAAGTCCATAAGCCTATGGCCATGGTAGAGTGAAATAATAGAAAGAGTTTCTATTAAGATTTTCACATCGGAGTTGAATCAAATGATTAAATCATATGATAAAAATTAGGGTTTGACGAGTTCACCTTAACCCTAATCTGATCGAGGCTCAAGATAGAAGAACTTAATCACATAGGTAGCTGCATCGAGAGGTTTATTTTTAATTTTGATGGGTTGCCATCATATACTACTAGGTGTCACTGATAGATTTTGGGAGTAATTAGAATGATTTGGATAATCGATCATTCTAGTTGTATAACTCAGAAGAGTTCTGATCCATCAGAAGATGTTTCGATGATGATGATAGAGATCATGACATATTCCATTACTATATAGAACTGAACCTAACTTGATCACACAAATAATGATTTGGATCTGGATATCATCAATTAGACTAACCCAGTTCAATTATTTTGAATTAGATTCAATTAGATTCAAGAAAATCATGCTAGCACACGATTAAGCCTAATGTTCTCCTTCAATTATCATTAAAAGTTGTCTCGACTGAGCTAAATGTGTTTGTGCTCACTTAGGTACCTTTACTTGGTCTGACTGGAGTTTGTTCATATCAAAAAAGGATGGTCTTAATTTATGAGATAAAATTAAGATAACACCTATCATTTTCCATCACCTGCTAATTCTTATCTTTTGATTTTGGTCAAACATTGAACTTTGACACTTAGATATTTGCCCATATGTCATGCACCCATAGGAGATTTATTTTGGACCTATCAACCTACTAAAAAGTAGGTGGACCAGGGGTGCATCCTAGGGAGGTGTGCGCCTATTGATAGAGGCTCCTAGAGTTCCATACAGATGGGACTCCAGTTATTTCAGGGTTTCGACCTAGGTGGCGCCAAAGAATAGACTTTGACCAGTCTTAGGCTCCATCTAAGGATGATTAAGATGGACACTTATCTGATTGGATCAGGTGATATCATCCCAGCAATCAGATTTAGATCTAATTGCACGAAGCGATATGATTGGCCGGAATGATGTGGCACTGCATGGCGCAAGATGGTCTATATAAACCCTGTCTGCACCTAGTTTCAAGGAGATTAGATCATTGCCCATGCCACAAGGCTGCCCCTCTCCCTCCTCCATGCCATCTTCAGGTCCCCTCTCTCCTCTCCATGCCCAAGGGGATTTGGGCTCCAGTTTGGTGCGATCCAGGCAAGAGAAAAGTGATAAGAAAGGAAGAAGGCATCACTGCTGCAAGAGATGATTCTAGATATTCAAAAGAAGCTTTGAAGATCCTCCAAATTAGATCTAGATCTGATATTTGGAGAGGTGATAAAGAAGGAAAAGATCTCTAGATCCAGTCTGAGTGGATACTGGTAGAGGTCAGGCACTTATGTGGCTAGATCCAGAACCTCAGGCAATCAGTAGGATCATCATAGGATAATCTGATTATCCAACAACAAGATATAAATTAAATCTATTTCAATTAATTTTTATTTTTATTTATTAGATATATAAAATTAAATCTGCAATGTCTTAGATCTGATCTGGATTCAAAAGAAAAAAATTTTGAAATATCTCTCTTAATCCAATTAGATCTAAACGAACCTAACCCGGAAAACTAGATTTTTCCTTCAGGTCCAAGTTTGCATGGTTGCTTATAGGCGAAGGGTGACTCGATACTACAACTCTAGAGTCAAAGAGAAAGTATTCAGAGTGGAAGACTTAGTGCTTCGATGAGCAGCCATTTCTCAATTTCAAAATCAAAGGAAGCTCACCCCAAATTGCAAAGGACCCTACGAGGTCAAGGAAGTTGTCCGGCCCGAGACATATTACCGGAAGAAGCTCGGAGGAGCCGATCTACCTCGACGTAAAATTTGAAAAACCTATGGATGTATTATCGATGACTTGATCGCAATAAAATTGCTCTACTTTAACATCTTGATCCTAATTAGAAATCTATAATTATGAAAAATGACTTTTCGAACTTAATCGTGCAACAACGACAGCTACGTTAGGAACAGGAGGAGAACCTCATCCTAACATGAGCAAAGTCAAAGGCCTCATTAATTTAAGATAAGATGAGGGAAGAGGCCCTTTCAGTGGCCATAATGTGCCCCTATAGCTACGTTAGGAATAGGAGGAGAACCTCGTCCTAACATGAGCAAAGCCGAAGGCCTCATTAATCTAAGATGAGATAAGGGGAGGGGTCCTTCTAGCGGCCTTAATATGTCCCTACAGCCACGTTAGGAATAGGAGAAGAACCTCATCCTAATGTGAGAAAAGCTGAAGCCCTTGTTAATCTAAGACGAGATGAAGAAAAAGGCTCTTCCAGCGGTCCTAATGTGCCCCATATGGTCATATTAAGAGTAGGAGAAGAACCTCATCCTAACATGAGCAAAGTCGAGGGCCTCGTTAATCTAAGATGAGATGAGGGGAGAGGCCCTTTCAGCAGTCTTAATGTGCCCCTACAACCATGTTAGGAATAGAAGGAGAACCTCATCCTAACATGAGCAGAGCCTAAGGCCTCGTTAATCTAAGACGAGATGAGGGGAGAGGCCCTTTTAGTGGCCCTAATATGCCCCTATGGTCACATTAGGAAGAAGAGAAAAACCTTGTCCTAACATGAGCAAAGTTGATGGCCTCATTAATCTAAGACGAGATAAGGAGAGCAGCCCTTTCAGTGGTCCTAATGTGCCGCTACGGCCATGTTAGAAATAGGAGGAGAACCTCATCCTAACGTGAGCAAAGTCGAAGGCCTCATTAATCTCAAACAAGATGAGGGGAGGGATCCTTCCAGTAGTCCTAATTGTTAGATATGTATGCCCTAGAAGCCAGATTAGCTGACACTTGTAATACACTTCTAAGGGTAAAATTGTAATTTTGATTATAAATAATAAAATGGATTATTTTCTATCATAGTGTGTATTTAAAAGTGTTTGTGATACATCCCTTAAGTTAATGGTAATGATAGTTCATATTTTCAAGAGTTGAAAATTTAAGACATGAATTTTCATTAGTAACTCATAAAATGCTCCCGACCGTAGGATCATCATAAGGATGGAGATTGATCCAGAAGGTTGGTGTACTATCACTTCTTTAGGATAAATGAGTTTTGAATCTACGGTGTAGAGACATCAAAGCGAGAGTATAGATACTCATTGGAGAACGAGGGCACTGAGCATGACCACCTCGAGCAGTCATGAGGAAGTCTACCTTCTCATCGATGACTGGCTTGAAGCTACAGTGGTGTGTCTGGTTCTTTGACCTGAGGTGCATCGATAGTTCACCTTGAGGGTGTTATAGTTTGACTACACCATAACTCGATCTCCTAGCTATTCAAAATCTTAAGGTGTATGTTGGCTATAGCATGTTCATTGTAGGAATTGGATTGCACCAACAGGGGATCTATCTACCTCGGTAGATGAGGAGCAGCCCTATGATGATCATGAGAATCAAGTCCATAAGCCTATGACCATGATAGAGTAAAATAATCGAAAGAGTTTCTATTAGGGTTTTCACATTGGACTTGAATCGAATGATTAATTTATATGATAGATATTAGGGTTTGACGAGATCACCTTAACCGTAATCCGATCGGAGCTCAAGATAGAGGAACCTAATCACACAGATAACTGCACCGAGAGGTTTGCTTTTAGTTCTAATGGGTTGGCACCATATGCTACTAGGTGTCACTGGTGGATTTTGGAAGAAATTAGAATGATTTGGATGATCGATCATACTAGTTGTCTGAATCAGAAAAGTTCTGATCCATCGGAAGGTGTTTCGATGATGTCGATGATAGAGATCGTGACATATCTCATTACCATATGAAACTGAACCTAATTAGATCACACAAATAAGGGTTTGAATCTGGATGTCATCAATTGGACTAACCCAATTCAATTGATTTGAATAAGATTCAATTAGGTTCAAGGAAATCGTGCTAGTACATGATTGAGCCTAATGTTCTCCTTTAATAATCATTAAAGCTTGTCTTGACTGAGCCAAATGTGTTTGGGCTCACTCAAGAACCTTTACTTGGTCTGACTGGAGCTCGTCCAGATCAGAAAAGGGTTATCTTAATTTATGAGATAAATTTAAGACAACACCTACCATTTTCGATCATCTGCTAATTTCTATTTTCGGACATTGGTCAAATGTTGATCCTGGACACTTGGACATCTGCCCATGTATCATGCGCCTATGGGAGAGTACCTGGGGTCTTTTCCCCCTATTAAATGTAGATAGAAAGAGGGCACACACCTAGGGAGACGTGTGCCCCATGAGGATAAAGGAGGAGTCCCATACAGATGGGACTCCATGGTTGCTTTAGGGGATTAAACTTTGTGGCACCAAGAACTCTTATTTGACCCAGTCTTAGCACCACCTTAGGAGAGTTTTGAGGGTCTTTCATCTGATTGGATCAGATGATATCATCCCACCAATTAGATTTAGATCTGATCGCTCAAAGGATGGCGACTGGTCGAGATGATGTGGCACTGCATGGCGCAGTAGGGTCTATATAAACCCTATCTGCTCCTAGGTTTTTAATGCTTCTACCTTTAGCCCACGCCACAAAGCCTCTTTCCCTCCTTCTTCACACCACCCTCTAATCCTCTCTCTCCTCTCTACAACCAAGGAGTTTTGGGCATGAATAAGGTACAATCCAAGCAAGTGAAAGGCGCTAGGAAAGGAAGAAGGCAGCACTGCTACAAGAGACAACAACGGTTCTTCAAAAGAAGTTTTGAAGACCTTCAAGATCAGATCTATATATGATTTTGGAGGATTGATTGAAAAGAAGAAAATCTCTAAATCCTACTTGAGTGGATACTGGTAGAGGCTAGGCACTTGTGTGGCTACATCCATAACCTCAAGTAAATATTGGGATCATCACAGGATAATTGGATTACCCAAAATAAAGATATAATTAAATTAGATATAATTTTTATTTTTATTTTATTTTTATTATTAGACCAACAAGATTATATCTGAGGAGTCATTGATTTGATTAAGATCTTAGAGAAAAAATTTTTGAAATATCCCTCCTGATCCAATCAGATTTGAACGAACCTGACCTAGAAAATATATTTTTTCTTTCAAATAGTACCAGAGCCAAGTTCCATAATTTATTAGATCTAATTTTAATTTATTTTTAATCTAATAATTAGATAATTTTAGATGTCACATTAGATATGATTAGATCTAAAATCAAAAAATTAAAAATTAAATAATCTAGATCTAAGATGTATAAGATGCATGACTAGACTAGGAATAGAATTATTCTATGTATAGTCTAGCATAATCATAATTTTAATTAAATTAATTATAATTTTTAGATCTATTTATTTACTATTTTTTGATATTATAAATATTATAATTAGATCTAAAAAATAAAAAATAAATTTATTTAATTTATTCATATGAGATATGATAGATGCATGTTTAGACTAGTTGTAGAATAGTTCTACAAAATTATCTAGAATAAATTTTAATTTGATATGATCAAATTTAAATATTATTTTTTAGATATTTATGAGATAATTTAGATCTGAAAATATGCATGATATGATACATGAGATGTATGTAAAACATATTTTTAGTTAGATCAATTTTTATATATGTGATATATGATATAGATCTAACTAATTTAGTAGATTTATCATGTTTTTGATTAAGGCATGCCTCTTGGCCGTCCAGTCATAAGAATGAAGTGGGGTTTAAAGGCCTTCTCCTTCCATTCGATGGAGTGTTCTTATGGTATATAGGGGTGCTGCGCGTTCGTCCTTAATCAAAAATAAAAAAATTTATTTTCTATAAAATTCTAGATTCTGAAATCCTAGGATTTTATATGCATGTTTTGTTTATGAACCATAAACTTAATTAAGAATTAAGATGATGAAATATATTAGGTCTAAAATTGATAATTTTTAGATCTAAGACATATTCATAAAATTGGGTTCGGACTTGGGTAGCTCAATTAGGTCTAGCAGTTGATCAAACTGAATCAAGAGTTAGTTAGGTGGGATCAAGAGTACTTAAATTGACCAGCCTAATAGGATTAAGTCTGGGACAAGGTCGAGTCACATGAGTGATCGATCGAGTTAAGACCTAATTAGGCTCAATGGTTAGAGTCTGGATTGTAGGGTAATCCGATTGGTTCTGGCTCAATAATTTGGTGTCTATGGTAAGTTTGGCAGATACGATCGACTAATTTTTAATTGGAAGCTACTCGACTCAAATGTGATAAGTGGTAAAAATATACTAATAAAAGTATTAAATTATAAAATAAATTAATCTATTTCTTTAGAAATTGATACTTTTATTAATCTTATGCAGGAAAGAAGGCCACGAATGTGAAGATCTTATTTTTCTGATTCAGATGAAATAAATTTAAGGCAAAATGGACTTCAAACGAGCCCAAAATTGAATTTCAAAAAAAAAAGAAAAAAAATGATCTGGTTCAAACCGGTTTAAAAAATCAGCTCAGCAGACTACCTGGTTCGACCGCATCAGTAGACCAACCCACTGATGCAGCGCTGACAGCAGGCTGACGTCAGCATTTTTCACGGTGCATGGTGGACCAACTTGAGGGCATTTCGAGAATTTCACATGAAGAAGCGCGCTCCGATTGGTTGAAGAATGCGGTGGTCCTTGCAACACCGGGCTCGTGCATGGTCTACAGAGGGCAATTTAGGAATTTTGTTTGATCTGATGGGCACCTTTCATTGAGATTTGATCGGACGATCGAAAAGCATGTGCTAACGAACGGCTTCCGCAGCTCTCGATCGAGATCCAACGACTGAGATTCATCCCGAAGTTAAACTAAAGATTAGAAGCCTTCTTTCTATGTGATCGGACGACCCAAATTCAATCCAACGATTGATCCGACGGCTGGCATGAATTTCAACTTGATCTAGGATATTTTAAAGGATTTTTAAGTAATTTTTGGATCGTTTGATCAACATCTAATAGTCAAAATCATTCAGAATCCTAATTTGAGTTGTTTTGAGAGTTTTAAACCTACTTTCTAAAGGATTTTGGGAGAAATTGATTTCTTGGTCTATAAAACCTGCTGTTGTCATAGAAAAAAAGAGAAGAAGAGAGGGAGAGAAAAAAAAAGAGAAAAGGGAGAGAGTCAGAGAAATAAAAAAAAGAAGAAGAAAAAGAAGAGAAAGAGAGGAGAGAGGTAGAAAGAGAAGAGAGATTTTTGAGAGAAAAGGAAGGGTTTGTAATTTTTTCTTTTCTTCTTCCAACAATCAAAACATCGATCAAGGAGCCTCTTCTTCTTCATCAAGTTCTCCACACCAAGAGCAATGGATAATCAATTTCAGCAATCAAATAGTCTAATTTCTCTATGCTTTTTATTTTATTTGCTATTTTTGAACTTGTTATCATGAACTAAAATTTTCTTTTACTAAGGCTAAGGTGTAGCCACTCTTTTGATACAATATTCAATGTGATTTATTTTTAATCTTAAATTTTATTCATGAGGAGTATATAAATCTGATCTTAATGCTTTTAGATTACTGGCCATCTTCTAATTGATCTGATGAACATAGATGTTACGGACCAAGTACATCTATGTTATTGCTTCTTGATTATATACCTTGTATTATGAATCAAATTAGAATTCATATGCATGCAGGAATTTTAGTGCGCTTTGGATGCAGCGTATTTTAATTAGAGAGTTTCACAAAACTTAATGCATTAATATTTATTTAAATTATACCTGGACCAAAGGATAATTAATAAATATTGATAGTTTTGCTATGCCTGGACCAAAGGATAGTGAATAAATTAGGAGACTCCACCGTCACATGAAATAAAATTAATCTAATAATCTGAATATTGTATTGACTGAGTTGGTGAACCGATTGCCTTAGTAATCCATTGCTCTTAAGTTTAAAACCCTAATAATTACACTCTCTCTATTTCCTTAAAATTTTTAATTATTTTTTTATTTTATTTTTTAATTTCTTATTCTCATAAATCGATCTTCTAAATAAAGCATAGGAAAGAGCTTTTCAGTACTTATTTTTCAATCCTCTAGGGATGATACTCTACTCATTCACTTTATTACTTGATCGACTGGTGCACTTGCCATAGCTATAGATTAGCACGCATCAAGTTTTTGGCTCCATTGCTGGGGATTGTGTCTAAAATAATATTAAAATTTTGATCCTAGCTTTACTTTAGAATTTTATTTTTAATTTTTATTATTTTTTTTTAAAAAAAATTTTGTTCAGTGCATGACACGTACTGGACATAGTAACTTACTACCTTTAGATCCAGAAATTGAAAGGACCATTAGAAGACTACAACAAGAAAGAAACATGGCAGCTGAAGATCCTAACGACATCAATCTAGGATTGGATATGGCGACCGAAGGATAGCATGAAGCTATTCGATCAGTACATCATCCATTAAATGATTACATCACACCATCTATAGCCGATGCAGCTTCGAGCATCAGGAGACCGCCTGTACGAGCAAACAACTTCGAAATAAAATCGACGATGATCCAGATGATTCAATCAACTATCCAATTCAGTGGACACATGCATGATGATCCGAATGCCCATATTTCTAATTTTCTTGAACTTTGTGATACTTTTAAAATTAATGGGGTGTCGGATGATGCTATTAGATTAAGGTTATTTCCTTTCTCTTTATGGGACAAAGCTAAAAGTTGGCTTCATTCTCTTCCTACAGGTTCTATCACAACTTGGGATGTCCTAGCCCAAAAATTCTTAGCCAAGTACTTTCCACCTTCCAAGACTGCCAAGATGCGCAACGATATCACTTCTTTTATGCAGATGGACATGGAGACACTATATGAGGCTTGGGAGCATTTCAAGGAATTGCTGAGGAGATGTCCACATCATCAACTACCCGTATGGCTTCAGGTACAAACTTTCTATAATGGTTTATCTCCTACTAATCGTTCTATGATTGATGCAGCAGCAGGAGGAACCATTAATTGAAAAATGGAGGAAGAAGCCTTCGA
The DNA here is from genome assembly GCA_006176705.1 of Cocos nucifera. Classification (NCBI taxonomy): domain Eukaryota; kingdom Viridiplantae; phylum Streptophyta; class Magnoliopsida; order Arecales; family Arecaceae; genus Cocos; species Cocos nucifera. The sequence goes on from QRFJ01000465.1 coordinate 169,403, forward strand.
TCTGATCGATGAGATGGCATCAAATAGCTATCAATGGCAGACAGAATGCATGATGCCAAAAAGACTAGCAGCTGTGCAGGGAGTAGATTGCGTGCCAACCTTACTAGCTGAAATTGCAGCCCTTAGAGCCGAAGTCAACAACTTGAAGGGAAACAGCTATGCATATTCAGAGCATTACTTATGACCTGTGTGGAGGAGGACACGATACGAGCAATTGCCAGACAGGTAATCCTTTTGCTAAAACAACTGATACAGCTAATTATATTGGTAATTTTTTTAGGCCGCAACAAAATAATCCCTACTCCAACACATACAATCAAGGGTGGAGGCAGCACCCAAATTTCTCATGGAGCAATCAAAATGCAGCACAACAGCCACCCCCGGGATTCCAAGTACCTGAAAAGAAGTCCAACATGGAAGAGCTGATGGTCAAATTTATGCAAAACCAAGAAGCAACTATAAAAAATTTGGAAGCCAAACTTAGGCAGGACCAAACAGCAGCAATTCGAAACTTGGAGATGCAAATAGGTCAAATGGCTAAGATAATCTCCGAGAGACCTCAAGGATCCTTGCCAAGCAACATACGGAGACCAAATCCAAGGGAGCAAGTCAATGCTATCACCCTAAGAAGTGGTACAAAGCTGGAGGAGCCACATCAGAAGAAAGAGACTGAAGAGCCAACTACAAATAAGGAACCATCAACTAAAATTCGTCAGTCACCAAAACAACCAGCAGATGGATGGTCTCCAGGTATACGGTTTGTCGATCCAAATGTGAAGCCCTACGTGCCGCCACTACCATTTCCAGAGAGACAAATACAGCATCCAGATAAGAAATTTTCTAACTTTTTCAAAATTTTAAAGAATTTACATATTAATATTCCTTTTGTAGATGCTATTACTCAAATGCCCAGGTATGCCAAGTTTCTCAAAGAAATCCTAACAAATAAGAAAAAGCTGAAGGAGCATGAGAGAATAAATTTGAATGAAGAATGCTCAGCAATACTTCAAAATAAATTACCACAGAAGCTAAAAGATCCAGGGAGTTTTACTATCCCCTGCATTATTGGTGATTGTAGTTTTGATAAAGTTTTATGTGATTTAGGAGCAAGCATTAATCTCATGCCTTTTTCTATTTTCAGGAAGCTGGGTCTAGGAGAACCAAAGCCTACCACTATTACTCTTCAATTAGCCGACAGATCCATTAAATATCCAAGAGGTATAGTGGAGGATGTCTTGGTAAAGGTAAACAAGTTTATTTTTTCTATTGATTTTATTGTTCTTGATATGGAAAGAAGATTATGATGTACCCCTTATTTTAGGGAGACCCTTTTTAGCTACTGGAGGAGCTTTAATAGATGTTCAACAAGAAAAATTAATTCTTAGAGTCCAAGATGAACAAGTTACTTTTAATATTTTCAAAGATACTAAACATCCTGATGATAATCAAACTTATTTTTCTAATTGATATTATTGACAATTCCATTATATGAGAATTCTGTAGAAAATAGGTTTGAGACTATAAAAGCGAGCAATGTCAAATTGAAAGAGGGACTCGATCAAACATGAAAGTATTCCAATTGAAGTGGCACCAGATTGATCCACTTTAGAACTCAAAGAAAGTCAAGCTGAAGACTATAAATCAGAACTACTAGATAGGTTGTTTCTTTTCTTTTTAGTTTTGATCATTTTTCTTTTCTTTTATTTTTTCAGTAATTTATTGTTGCTCTTTTACTGCTTTGGTGTGTATTTTCAATTTTGCAGAAAAAAATCAATGAGAGCTCAAGCAAAATTTCAAAGCTCCAAAGAACCAGACTGAACCAAATCAGGTGTATTCCTTCCTATCCTTTATTGCATCCTTTATTTTTCTTTCTCCTTTAAGATAATGTAGAATAAGTTAAAAAAAAAAAAATCATGTGTCAAGAAGAAAATCTTGAGCAAGATAAACTGGATAAGTGATAAAAGATAGAATTATTTGCTAATGAATGTAATGAGTTAAAGAAGTAGATTAGTTGGTCAACTTTTAGCAGCCTACTTAGGTCATTAAAAGATTATTAGCACTTTAATTGCACATGCACACTAACAAGGCAAAGTAGGTATTGATTATAAGGCCAACTGAGGATTCAATTATCACTGAAAATTGGTAATTAATATACATTCTAATCAAAGAAACTTGAATTTAAGGAAAGAGCTACCTGCCTAATAAATAAAGTGCAAAAGATAGAGTATATGTGGATTGCCCAAAGCCTAGTAACTGGGTCTCTGCACCTAGGTCAAGTGTGAAAATTCACGTAAAATGGTGAAGGAAAGGCCAGGATGCTCAGCACAGAAAAAAAAAAAAAAAAAGGAAAAGGCAGTGTGAAAGCTACCTTAATTCATGAGTATAAAATTGAGAATGTATAGAAAATTGACCAAAATAGGTGATAAGAGAAGATACTTTTGTTCTTTTAATTTAATACTGAAATGCTAAAGTTAGTCATCACGAACACAAGTGCTATAGATCTTTGATGTACTCTAAGAAAGTTTTTAATTGTATTGACTGAAAAATTTGCTTCTGAAGCTCAATGCTTAGTTAGCAGTATTTTCTAAACTTTTTGACCTTTAAGTCCTAGATTTTATCTTTGTGATGGATAATTTTATTGAAACATGGTATTAAATAAAACATTGCGAAGGGACTAGCAATGACTAAGTTGGGGGGTGTGATAAGTGGTAAAAATATACTAATAAAAGTATTAAATTATAAAATAAATTAATCTATTCTTTAGAAATTGATACTTTTATTAATTTTATGTAGGAAAGAAGGCCACCAATGTGAAGATTTTATTTTTTTGGTTCAGATGAAATAAATTTCAAGAAAAACGGACTTCAAACGAGCTCGAAATTGAATTTAAAAAAATAAAAATTGATCCGATTCAAATCGGTTCAGAAAATTGGCTCAGCAGACCAACCCATTGATGCAGCACTGACGGTAGGCTGACGTCAGCATTTTTTGCGATGCATGGTGGACCGACTTGTGGGCATTTTAGAAATTTTACATGAAGAAGTGCGCTCCGATTGGCTGAAAAATGCCGTGGTCCACGCAAGACCAGGCTCGTGCATGGTCTACAGAGGATAATTTGGAAATTTTGTTTGATCCGATGAGCGCCTTTCATTGAGATTTGATCGGATGGCCAAAAAGCATGCGCTGATGAATGGCATCCACACCTCTCGGTCGAGATCCAACGGCTGAGATTCATCCTGAAGTTAAACTAAAGATCAGAAGCCTTCTTTCTGTACGATCGGATGGCCCAGATTCAATCCAATGACTGATCTGATGGCTGGTATGAATTTTTACTTGATCTGGGATATTTTAAAGGGTTTTTAAGTGATTTTTGGACCATTTGATCAACATCCAATGGTCAAAATCATCCAGAATCCTAATTTGAGTTGTTTTGAGAGTTTTAAACCTAATTTCTAAAGGATTTTGGGAGAAATCGATTTCTTGGTCTATAAAACCTACTGTTGCCGTAGAAAAAAAAAGAAGAAGAGAGGAGAGAAAAAAAAAGAGAAAAGGGAGAGAGTCAGAGAAATAAAAAAAAAAAGAAAAAGAAGAGAAAGAGAGGAGAGAGGTAGAAAGAGAAGAGAGATTTTTGAGAGAAAAGGAAGGGTTTGTAATTTTTTCTTTTTTCTTCGACAATCAAGACATCGATCAAGGAGCCTCTTCTTCTTCACCAAGTTCTCCACACCAAGAGCAACGGACAATCAATTTCAGCAATCAAACAGTCTAATTTCTCTATGCTTTTTATTTTATTTGCTATTTTTGAACTTGTTATCATGAACTAAATTTTCTTTTACTAAGGCTAAGGTGTAGCCACTCTTTTGATGCAATATTCAGTGTGATTTATTTTTAATTTAAATTTTATTCATGAGGAGTATATAAATCTGATCTTAATGCTTTTAGATTACTGGCCATCTTCTAATTGATCTGATGAACATAGATGTTACGGACCAAGTACATCTATGTTATTGCTTCTTGATTATATACCTTGTATTATGAATCAAATTAGAATTCATATGCATGCAGGAATTTTAGTGCGCTTTGGACGCAGCGTATTTTAATTAGAGGATTTCACAAAACTTAATGCATTAATATTTATTTAAATTACACCTGGACCAAAGGGTAATTAATAAATATTGATAGTTTTACTATGCCTGAACCAAAAGATAGTGAATAAATTAGGAGACTCCATCGTCACATGAAATAAAATTAATCTAATATCCTGAATATTGTATTGACTGAGTTGGTGAACCAATTGCCTTAGTAACCCATTGCTCTTAAGTTTAAAAACCCTAATAATTACACTCTCTCTATTTCCTTAAAATTTTTAATAATTTTTTTATTTTGTTCTTTAATTTCTTATTCTCATAAATCGGTCTACTAAATAAAGCATAGAAAAGAGCTTTTCAGTACTTGTTTTCCAATCCTCTAGGGACGATAATCTGCTCATTCACTTTATTACTTGATCGACTGGTGCACTTGCCATAGCTATAGATTAGCACGCATCAGAATGCATTCTTATCAAGTTAATGGCATATCCCTTCCACCAGTCTCACTTATCTGACCATATTTGTCGGCCCAGTCCTGATCTAAGGTGGCTAACAATCTGAGCTGACCCATGCCACTAGGTTAGTCATAATGGTTATGGCTATATTAAGTCAAGTTTAAAGAGACCTAAATCAAATCTTTCTAAGAAAATATTAAGTCTAAAGTCTTCCACCATTATAGATGTGTGGGCCCTTCCTGAGATTGATTGTTTTCGGTTAGTCACAGTGGTTCAGTTGCACCGAAAAAATGCAACCATGTCTATTAGGCATTGGATGCTATGGACTGGAGGATGGATTGAGCTCAATATTCTGGATATGGTGAGAGACCCAATTAAAAATTCAATCTATGCAAATGGTGGGTCTGACTTAACTAAGGAGTGGATCAATATTTCAGACATGGTGAGATTCATGAATTAGAGACCAAGTCTGAGTGTACCATGATTAAAGAATCATTAGACAAGAGTTGTTCACTCATTGGCTAATCCATCACCAATAACTATTAGGTGAGGTGATGAGTCAGTTGGTATAACTGCACCACCCATTAGAAATCAGTAATCATGAGGATTTTTGCATCTCTATAGAAGGAGTCTAGGGATTCGAGAAAATAGTGGAAGCTAATTTATTTAAAAATCAAACTTCTAAATAAATTGGTCAAGTCTTAATTACAAAATCTAACTAGAAACTTTGACTCTCTACAAGAAAAAGAAAAATATCTGTGTCCAACCCACTAACCCATATCCTGGACACCCATAGAATGATCGGATCCAATTACAAGGATTGGCTCCGAAACTTCAAAATTATTTTGGATTTCGAGAAGTTGACTCATGTAATAGATCAGGATGCCCCCACCTTACCAGCTTATCCGTTCGTTGAACAGAGAGCGTCACTTGACAAGTGAATGAATGAAGATAATAAGATCAGATACTATATATTGGGCTTGATGTCTGATGAGCTTTAGCGCCAACATGAAGATATCAAGATTGCCCACTAAATGTTGATTCACCTGCAAGAGTTGTTTGGTGAACAGAGTCACGCAGCCAAATATTAGATCACTAAATGACTGTTTAAGGCTAAAATGCATGATGGACAGTCAGTCCAAGATCATTGTTTGATGATGATCAAGGACTTGAAAGAGCTTGAGAAGCTTGGAGTGAAGTTAGACCAGGAACTGCAGAATGATATAATTCTGCAATCCTTGACTGATGCACATGGGTAATTCATCATGAACTATCATATGCATAAACTTCAGAATACTCTGGCCGAGCTTATGAATATGCTGGTTACTACTGAGCTTTCTATGAAAGGTTCTAAAGGCTCGGTACTTGCTATGGAATGGACTTCTTTCAAGAAAAAGTCTTTTGAAAAGAAGAAGAAGTCTGTGAAAAAGCAGAAGGTGGAAAGTGGAAAGAAAAAAAAGGCAGAGCTGAAGAAGAAGGCCGTTGACAAAGAAAAGTATTTTTATTGTAATATTGACGACCATTGAAAGTAGAACTGTCCTACATACCTAGCCACCCTGAAGAATAAGAAGATAGGTCCTTTTGGAGGTATACTCGTTATTGAATCTAACCTTATGATTTTTTCTACATCTAGTTGGGTGCTTGACTCTAGTTCTAATGCTCATTTGTGCACTTCCATGCAGGGTCTTGAGGATAGTAGGAAGCTGAGGGATGGTGAGATGATCCTACGCATCAAAAATGGAATAAGAATTATTGCTGTGGCCATGGGAACCTACCATCTTCGACTATCATTTGGCTTAGATTTAGTACTTAAGGATTGTTATTATGTGCTTGCTGCAAGTAGAAATTTGATTTCTATTTCATATTCAGCATAAGAAGGCTATGTAATTAGTTTTCTTAAGGACCATTGTAATATTTTTTATGAAAGAAATAAAATTGCAAGTAGTTTTCTTATTAATGGTCTCTACCAATTACATATTCATGTATCTATCTTTAATATCGAGCAAAATATGAATGCCATAGGATCAAAATGACCCAGGGATAGTCCAAACGATAGATATCTGAAGGGAAAATCAGATTTTCTAGGTTAGGTTTGTTCAAATCTGATTGGATCGAGAGGCATATTTCAAAAATTATCTCTTAGATCCAAATTAGATCTGACACTTTTTAGATCTAGTTTTATGATCTGATAAATAAGAAAATTAAATTAAATTAAATCTAAATTAATGTTACCTTATTTGGGTAATCTGATTACTCTGTGATGATCCTGTTGCTTTCTTGAGGTTCTAGAAGTAGCCACGCAATTGCCTGGCTTTTACTGGTATCCACTCGGGTAGGATCTAGAGATCTTCTCCTACTCTTTCTTTTCTCCAAAAATCAAATCTAAATCTGATTTTGAAGATCTTCAAAACTCTTTTTGAAAATGTGCTGCTGTCTCTTGTAGCAGGGCTACCTTCTTATTTTTCTGTCGCCTTTTGATTGCCTGAATCTCACCAAACTCATGCCCAACTGGTTTTGGGTGTGGAGAGGAAAGAGAAGACCAGTAGATGGCATGCAGAATGAGAGGGAGAGTGGTTGTGGCATTGGTAAAAGGCTTGCTCTCTGAAAGTTGGTGCAAATAAGATTTATATAGATCCTGTTTGCACCATGTAGTGCCACATCATCCCGACCAATCATGGCCTTTTGTGCAATCAGATCTAAATCTGATTGGTGAGATGACATCACCTGATCTAATCAAATTAGAGTTCCTCTCAAACCACCTTAGATGGCACCAAGATTGGTCAAAGAAGAGTAATTGGCACCACCTAGGTTGAGTCAATCAAGCAACCTGGAGTCCCATCCGTATGGGACTCCAATGTTTATCCACATGGGGCACACGCCATCCAAGGTGTGGACCCTCCATCTGCCTGCCAAATGGTAGGTGGACTTGATCAATAAGTCTCTCCTATGAGTGCATGACACATGGGTAGACGTCCAAGGGTCAAAGGTCAATGTTTGACCAAATTCAAAGGACAAGAATTAGCAGGTGATGAAAAATGGTAGGTGTTGTCTCAAATTTATCTCATAAATTAAGACAACCCTTTTCTAACCTGGAGAAGCTCCAGTCAAACCAAGTAAACATACTTGAGTGAGCATAAACATATTTGGCTCAGTCGAGATAACTTTTAATGATAGAAAAAGGAGAACGTTAGGTTCAATCGTGTGCTAGCACGATTTCCTTGAATCTAATTGAATCTAATTCAAATCAATTGAACTGGATTAGTTCAATTAATGATATCCAGATCCAAACTCTTATTTGTGTGATCCAGTTAGGTTCAGTTTTGTATGGTAATGGGATATGTCATGATCTCTATCATCGACATCATCTAAACTCCTTTTGATGGATCGAAACTCTTCTAATTCAAACAACTAGAATGATCGATCATCTAAATCATTCTAATTGCTCCCAAAATCCACCAGTGACACCTAGCAGTATATGGTAGCAACCCATCAAAATTGAAAAATGAACCTCTCGATGCAGCTACTTGTGTGATTAAGTTCTTCTATCTTGAGCTCTGATCAGATTAGGGTTAAGGTGAACTCGTCAAACCCTAATTTCTATCATATGATTTAATCATTCGATTCAAGTCCGATGTGAAAACCTTAATTGAAACTCTTTCTATTATTTCACTCTCTACCATGGTATGGGCTTATGGACTTGATTCTCATGATCATCATAGGACTGCTCCTCTTCTACCGAGGTGGATAGATTCCTTCTTGGTGCAATCCAATTCCTATAATAAACATGTTATAGCCAACATACACCTCAGGGTTCTGAATGGCTAGGAGACCAAGTCATAGTGTAGTCAAACTATAACACCCTCAAGGTGAACTACTGATGCACCTTAGGTCAAAGAACCAAACACACTACTGCAGCTTCAAATCAGTCATCGATGAGAAGGTAGACTTCCTTATGACTGCTCGAGGTGGTCATGCTCAGTGCCCTCATTTTTTAACAAGTACATGTACTCTCGCTCTAGTGTCTCCACTCTGTAGACTTAAGACTTATCTACTATAAAGAAGTGATTGTACACTAATCTTCCGGATCAATTACCATCCTCATGATGATCCTACGGTTAGGAGCATTTTATGAGTTAATAATGAAAATTCTTGTCTTAAATTTTCAACTCTTGAAAATAGAAATTATCATTACCATTAACTCAAGGGATGTATCATAGACACTAAATACATATATGTGATAGAAAATAATCTATTTTATTATTTATAGTCAAAATTATAATTTTGCCTCTATAAGTGTATTACAAGTGTCAGCCAATTCTAGCTTCTAGGGCACATATATCTAATAAATTTTCACTTGACCTAAAGCTAATTGGCTACAAATGTAAGTCCCATCTTCTCAAGGTGGGCTTCGATCTTCTGTTGGCCCAACGGCTTTGTAAGCGGATCCATCATAATGTCTGCGGAGTCGACTCTCTTGACCTCGACGTAATCCTTCTCGAGGTAATCGCGGATGAGGTGATATCGCTGCTCGATGTGCTTGAATTTTTGGTGAGACCTCGGCACCTTAGCAAGGATTATGGTGCCATTATTATCGCGGTATAGAGGAATGGCATCTGATGGCATCACTCTAATCTCTGCGATAAACTTCTTATACCAAAATGCCTCCTTTGTAACTTCTGATGCAGCGATGTGTTCTGCTTCCATGGTGGAATCTGCTATCACTGTCTGCTTGAAACTTTTCCAACTGACAGCTCCATCATTGCACACAAATAGACTCCCAAATATCGACTTTCGATCATCTACATCGGACATAAAATCTGAGTCTATATACCCCTAGACTTGGAGTTCTCCATTACCAAAGACCAACAATATATCCTTAGTTCTTCTCAAGTACTTAAGGATACATTTCATAGAAGTCCAGTGTTCTTCACCTGGATTCGACTGATATCTGCTCGTGACACTCACAGCATGGGCTATATCAGGTCGTGTACATAACATGGCATACATGAGGCTCCCTATTGCTGAAGCATAAGGGATCTTGCTCATGCGTTCTATTTTCTCAGGTGTGCTAGGGCACATCTTCTTGGAAAGATGAATGCCATATCTGAAGGGTACTAAATCCCTCTTAGAGTTTTCCATGCTAAACCTCTTTAGCACTTCCTCTATGTACATCTTCTGTGAAAGTCCTAGCATCCTATTTGGTCTATCTCTATAGACCTTAATTCTCAGAATAAAGGATGCTTCTCCTAGGTCTTTCATGGAGAATTCTTTAGATAACCACATTTTAACTATGGTCAACATGGAGAATATCATTCCCAATAAGGAGGATGTCATCCACGTACAATACGAGGAAGACAACAGCGCTCCCACTGACCTTTTTGAAGACACATGGCTCCTCCTCATTCTTGATGAAATCAAATAATTTGATCACATCATTAAAATGAGTATTCCAGCTCCGAGATGCTTGCTTAAGTCCATATATGGACCTTTGCAGCTTGCATACCTTGTGATCATCATCACTAGATGTGAAACCTAGCGACTATTCCATATAGATATCTTCCTCAAGATATCCATTTAAGAATGCCGTTTTCACGTCCATTTGCCATATTTCATAATCGAAATAGCTGCAACAGCAAGCAATGTGCGAATGAATTTTAGTATAGCTACTAACGAAAAGATATCCTGATAGTCAATGCTTTCGCGCTGACTATAACCTTTTTCCACTAATCTAGTTTTGAATGCTTCCACATTTCCATCTACACCAATTTTTATCTTGTAGATCCATTTACACCCAATAGGTACTATACCTTCTGATGGATCTACCAAAGTCCAGACTTGGTTTGAGTGCATCAAGTCAATTTCTGACTTCATTGCCTCTAACCATTTCTCGGAGTCGATATCTGATATCGCCTCGTTATAGGTTTTGGGATCATCACCATGAACCCCATTACCTACGAGAAATATTTTCTTTATTTCCTCTGAAATAGTACCTAAGTACCTCTCAGGAGGACGAAAAATCCATTTCGATCTATGAGGTAGAGGAGGTAGTGATTGGATTGACTTAACCTGATTTGGTTCCATTTGGTCCTTAACTCGTTGCTCTTGTGAGACTGTCATCGAGTTTGATCTGCTTTCTAATGTCGTTATCTTGAATAAACTATTTTTAAAGAAAGATGGCATGTTGACTCACAATCACATTATGATCTTCTTGAATGTAGAAATAATATCCTAATGACTCTTTAGGATATCCTATAAATTGAGCTCTGAAGGATCTAAAGTCTAACTTGTCCGTTTATTATCTTTTGACATGAGCCGGACAACCCCAAATTCTAAGATGACTCAGACTTGGTTTCTTACCATGCCATATCTTATATGATATGGTAGGAACGATTTTAGAGGAAATCCTATTCAGTAAGTATATTGCAGTTAACAAATAGTATTTTCAAAGAAAATCAGAAAGATCTATGAAGCTCATCATGGATCAGACCATATCTAATAAGATCTGATTCATCCATTCTAAAATTTCGTTGAGCTGAGGTGTTCCAGGTGGAGTCTATTGAGAGACTATGTCATTTTTCTTGAGATAGTCTAGAAATTTTTGACTAAGGTATTCACCTCATCGATCTGATCGAAGAACCTTAATGGGTTTTCTAGTTTACTTTTCTACTTCATATCTAAATTTTTTAAACTTTTCAAAAGCTTCAGACTTGTGTCTCATACACATATCCATACCTAGATAAATCATCGGTAAAGATTATGAAGTAGACAAAGTTGCCTCTAGCCAGCACATCAAATAGGCCACACACATCAGTATGTACTAGGGCAAGAAGATCTGTGGTCCTTTCCCCATGTCCCACAAAAGAGAGCTTAGTCATTTTGTCATGAAGACACGATTCATAAATTGAATATGACTCAAAAGTCAATGGACTCGATAGTTTGTTTTTCTTTAATTTATTAATCCTATCTTCTGCTATATGACCTAGCCTTTGATGCCATAGATACCTATCATTTGGACTATCCCTGGCTCATTTTGATTTTATGGCATTCACATTTTACTCAAAATTAAAAATAGATACATCAATATGTAACCGATAAAGATCATTAATAAGAAAACCACTTGCAATTTTATTTCTTTCATAAAGAATATTATAATGGTCCTTAAGAAAACTAATTACATAGCCTTCCAATGCAAGGTAAGAAACAGAAATCAAATTCCTGCTTGCTGCAACACATAATAACAGTCTTTTAACACTAAGTCTAAACCAGATGATAGTCGAAGAGGGTATGTTCCCATGGCCATGACAGCAACTATTGCTCCATTACCAATGCACAGGATCATCTCACCATCCCTCAGCCTTCTACTATCCTTAAGACTCTGCATGAAAGTGCATAAATGAGCACTAGAACTAGAGTCAAGTACCCAACTGGATGTAGAAGAAACCATAAGGCTAGACTCAATAATGAGCATACCTCCAGAAGGATCTGCCTCCTTCTTTAAGGTGGCCAGGTAAGTAGGGTAGTTCCGCTTTCAGTGGCTATCATTGTTGCAATGGAAATACTTTTTTTTATCAACGGCCTTCTTTAGCTCTGTCTTTTTCTTCTTTTCTCCTTCCACCTTCTACTTTTCCATAAACTTCTTCTTTTTAAAAGACTTTCTTTTGGATGAAGTTCATTCCATAGCAAGTACTGAGTCTTTAGAATCTTTTATGAAAAGGTCAGCGGTAACCAGCATGTTCATAAATTCAGTCAAGGAATTTTGAAGTTTATGCATATGGTAGTTCATGATGAACTACCCATATGCATCAGTCAAGGATTATAGAATTATATCATTCTGCAGATCCAAGTCTAACTTCACTCCAAGCTTCTCAAGCTCTTCCAAGTCCTTGATCATTATCAGACAATGATCTTAGACTAACTGCCCATCATGCATCTTAGCCTTGAAAAGTCATTTAGTGACTTAATACTTGGCTGCGTGACTTTGTTCACCAAACATCTCCTATAGGTGAGCCAACATTTGGCGAGCAGTCCTGATATCTTCATGTTGGTGCTGAAGTTCATCAGACATTGAGCCCAACATGTAATATCTGGCCTTGTTATCATCGTCTGTCTATTTATCCAGAGACTCTCTCTATTTAGGGAATGGATGAGCTGGTAAGATGGGAGGATCCTGATCCAATACATGAGTTAACTTCTCGAAACCCAAAATAATTTTGAAGTTTCGAAGCCAATCCTTGTAATTTGATCCGATCAGTCTATGGGTGTCCAGGATTCGTGCTAGTGGATTGGATGCAGATATTTTTCTATAGAGAGTCAAAATTTTTAGTTAGATATTGTAATTAAGATTTAATCAATTTTTATTTAAAAATTTTATTTTAAATAAATTAGCTTCCACTATTTTCTCAGATCCCTACACTCTCCTTGTAGAGATGCAAAAATCTCCATGATTACTGATTTCTAGTAGGTGGTGCAGTCCCACCAACTTACTCATCACCTCACCTAACAGTTATTGGAGATGGGTTAGCCAATGAGTAAACAACTCTTGTTCAATGATTCTCTAATCATGGTGCACCCAAACTTGATCTCTAATTCATGAATCTCACTATGTCTGAAATATTGATCCCCTCCTTAGTTAAGTCAGACCCACCATTTGCACAGACTGAATTTTTAATTGAGTCTCTCACCGTATCTAGAATATTGAACCCAGTCCATCCTCCAGCCTGTAGCATCCAATGCCTAATAGACATAGTTGCATGCTTTTGGTGCAACTGAACCACCATAACCAGCCAAGAACAATCAACCTTGAGAAAGGCCCACACATCTACAATGGTGGAAGAACTTAGACTTAATTTTTTCTTAGGGAGATTTGATTTAGATCTCATTAAACTAAACTTGACATAGTCATAACCATTATGACTAACCTAGTGGTATGGGTTAGCTCGGATTATTGACCACCTCAGATTAGAACTGAGTCAACAAACATGGCCAGGTAAGTGAGATCGGTGGAAGGGATATGCCATTAACTCGATAAGAATGCATTCGAGTCGAGTAGCTCCTAATTAAAAACTAGTCGATCGTATCTACCAGACTTACCTTAGACACCAAATTATTGAGCTAGAATCAATCGGATTAGCCTACAATCCAGACTCTAACCACTGAGCCTAATTAGGTCTTAGCTTGATCAATCACTCACGTGATTCGATCTTGATCCAGACTTAATCCTATTAGGCTGATCAATTTAAGCACTGTTGATCTCATCTAACCAACTCTTGATTCGATTTGATCAATCGCTTAGACCTAATTGAGTTATCCAAGCCTGAACCCAATTTTATGAACATATCTTAGACCTGAAAATTCTTAATTTTAGACCTAATTGATATTTCATAATCTTAATTCTTAATTAAATTAGGGTTCATAAATAAAACATATAAATAAGATCCTAGGGTATCAGGATCTAGGGTTTTGCAGAAAATAAGTTTTCAATTTTTGATTAAGGATGAACGCGCTGTACCCCTACACATCATGAGAACACCCCATCGAATAGAGGAGAGGATCTTTAAACCCTACTTTATTCTTATGACCGGACGGCCAAGGAGAACGCCTTAATCAGAAATATAACTAATCTACAAAACTAATTATATCTAAGCATATATCTCATATAAAAATTGATCTAATTAAAATATATTTTGCATACACCACATATATCATATCATGCATATTTTTTAGATCTAAATTATCTCATAATCATCTAAAAAATTAAATTTAAATTTGATCACATCAAATAAAATTTAATCTAGACCCTCTTGTAGAACTATTCTACAACTAGTCTAAACATGCAACTATCATATCTCATATGAACAAATTAAATTTAATTTATTTTCTATTTTTAGATCTAATTATAACATTTATAAGATAAAAAAATATTAAATAAATAGATCTTAAAATCATAATTAATCAAATAAAAAAATTATGATTATACTAGACTACACATAGAATAATTCTATTCCTAGTCTAGTTATGTATCTCATACATTTTAGATCTAGATTAATTAATTTTAATTTTTTTAATTTTTTAATTTTAGATCTAATCATATCTCATGTGATATCTAAAATTACTAATTTATCAAATTAAATTAGATCTAAATAAATTTTATGCAATCTGGCTCTGATACCAGTTGAAGAAAAAATCATATTTTTCGGATCAGGTTCATTCAAATCTGATTGGATCGAGAGGCATATCTCAAAAATTTTCTCTTAGATCCAAATCAGATTTTATATTTTTCAAATCTAATTTTATGATTTGATAAATAATAAAATTAAATTAAATTAAATCTAAATTAATGTTATCTTGTTTGGGTAATTTGATTACCCTATGATAATCCTATTACTTTCTTGAGGTTCTAGAAGTAGCCACGCAATTGTCTGGCCTCTACCAGTATCCACTTAGATAGAATCTGAAGATCTTCTCCTTCTCTTTTTTTTCTTCAAAAATTAGATCTAAATCTGATTTTGAAGATTTTCAAAACTCCTTTTGAAGATGTGTTGTTATCTCTTGTAGCAGGGCTGCCTTCTTGTTTTTCTATCGCCTTTTGATTGCCTGAATCTCACCAAACTCGTGCCCAACTACTTTCGGGCATGGAGAGGAATGAGAAGACTAGAAGATGGCATGGAGAATGAGAGGGAGAGAGGTTGTGGCATTAGCAAAAGGCTTGCTCCCTGAAAGTTGGCGCAAATAGGGTTTATATAGACCCTATCTGCACCACGCAGTGCCACATCATCCCGACCAATCATGGTCTTTTGTGCAACCAGATCTAAATCTGATTGGTGAGATGATATCACCTAATCTAATCAGATTAGAGTTCCTCTCAATTGGTGAGATGATATCACCTAATCTAATCAGATTAGAGTTCCTCTCAAACCACCTTAGATGGCACCAAGATTGGTCAAAGAAGAGTCTTTGGCACCACCTAGGTTGAGTCCATCAAGCATCCTGGAGTCCCATCCATATGGGACTCCAGTGTTTATCCACATGGGGTGCACGCCATCCTAGGCATGCACCCTCCATCTGCCTACCAAATGGTAGGTGGACTTGGTCAATAAGTCTCTTCTATGGGTGCATGACACATGAGCAGATGTCCAAGGGTCAAAGGTCAATGTTTGACCAAATTCAAAAGACGAGAATTAGCAGGTGATGGAAAATGGTAGGTATTGTCTCAAATTTATCTCATAAATTAAGATAATTCTTTTCTGATCTAGACAAGCTCCAGTCAGATCAAGGAAAGGTACCTGAGTGAGTACAAACATATTTGGCTCAGTCGAGATAACTTTTAATGATAGAAAAAGAAAAACATTAGGTTCAATCATGTGCTAGCATGATTTTCTTGAACCTAATTGAATCTAATTCAAATCAATTGAACTGGGTTAGTCCAATTGATAATATCCAGATCCAAACCCTTACTTGTGTGACCCAGTTAGGTTTAGTTTTGTATGGTAATGGGATATGTCATGATCTCCATCATCGAAACTCCTTTCGATGGATCAGAACTCTTCTGATTCAGACAATTAGAATGATTGATCATCTAAATCATTCTAATTGCTCCCAAAATCTACTAGTGACACCTAGCAGTATATGGTGGCAATCCATCAAAATAAAAAAATGAACCTCTCGGTGTAGCTACTTGTATGATTAAGTTCTTCTATCTTAAGCCTCGATCAGATTAGGGTTAAGGTAAATTTGTCAAACCCTAATTTCTATCATATGATTTAATCATTCGATTCAAGTCCGATGCAAAAATCTTAATAGAAATTCTTTCTATTATTTCACTCTCTGTCATGGCTATGGGCTTATGAACTTGACTCTCACGATCATCATAGGGCTACTCCTCTTCTACCGAGGTAGATAGATTTCTTCTTGGTGCAATCCAATTCCTATAATGAATATGTTATAGCCAACATACACCTCAGGATTTCGAATGGCTAGGAGACCGAGTCATGATGTAGTCAAACTATAATACCCTCAAGGTGAACTGCCGATGCACCTCAGGTCAAAGAATTAGACACACCACTATAGCTTCAAGTCAGTCATCGACGAGAAGGTAGACTTCCTTATGACTGCTCGAGGTGGTCACGCTCAGTGCCCTCGTTCTCTAACGAGTATCTGTACTCTCGCTCTAGTGTCTCCACACCGTAGACTTAAGATTCATCTACTATGAAGAAGCAATTGTATACTAACTTTCTGGATCAATCACCATCCTCATGATGATCCTACGGTTAGGAGCATTTTATGAGTTAATAATGAAAATTCTTGTCTTAAATTTTTAACTCTTAAAAATAAGAATTATCATTACCATTAACTCAAGGGATGTATCACAGACACTAAATACATATATGTGATAGAAAATAATCTATTTTATTATTTATAGTTAAAATTATAATTTTATCCCTAGAAGTGTATTACAAGTGTCAGTCAATTCTGGCTTCTAGGGCACACATATCTAATAATATCTATAGCACCTAAGGTTAGGTCATATAAGAAAAGATAGGGTTAACAAATTGGAGAAAATTGGGCTATTGAGTCCGTTGACTTTCGAGTCATATCCAATTTATGAATCATATCTTCATGGCAAAATGACTAAGCTCCCTTTTGTAGAACATGAGAAAAAAGCCACTGATCTTCTTGCCCTAGTATATACTGATGTGTGTGGCCCATTTGATGTGCCGACTAGAGGCAACTTTATCTACTTCATAACCTTTACCAATAATTTATCTCGGTATGGGTATGTGTATCTTATGAGACACAAGTTTGAAATCTTTGATAAGTTTAAGAAATTTAGACATAAAGTGGAAAAGCAAACTGAAAAACCCATTAAGGTTCTTCAATCAGATCGAGAAGGTGAATATCTTAGTCAGAAATTCCTGGACTATCTCAAGCAATATGGCATAGTCTCTCAATGAACTCCACCTGGAACACATCAACTTAATGGGGTTTCAGAATGAAGGAACTGGACCCTATTAAATATGGTCCAATCCATGATGAGGTTCATAGACCTCCCTAAATTTTTTTGGGGACATAGTCTATTAATTGCTATATATTTACTGAATAGCGTTCCTTCTAAAATCATTCCTACCACACCGTATGAGATATAGCATGGTAAGAAATCAAGTCTGAGTCATCTCAGAATTTGGGATTATCCGGCTCATGTCAAAAGACAATAAGCAGACAAGTTAGATTATAGGTCCTTTAGAGCTCGATTCATAGGATATTCTAAAAAATCATTAGGATATTATTTCTACATTCCAGAAGACCACAATGTGATTGTGAGTCGGCATACTATCTTTTTTGAAAAATAGTTTATTCAAGATGGTGGCATTGGAAAGCAGATCAAGCTCGAGGAGAAAGTCTACCAAGAGCAATGAGCTAAGGACCCTATGGAACTAAATAAGGTTGAGCCAATACAATCACTACCTCCTTCATCTCGTAGATCAAAAAAGATTTTTCATCTCCTTGAGAGGTACTTAGGTATTATTTCATAGAAAGTAGAGAAAATATTCCTTGTAGGTAATGGGGTTCATGGTGATGATCCCAAAACCTATGACGAGGCGATATCGGATATCGACTCCGAGAAATGGTTAGAGGTAATGAAGTCAGAAATTGACTCAATGCACTCAAATCAAATCTGGACTTTGGTAGATCCACCTGAAGGTATAGTATTTATTGAGTGTAAATGAATCTACAAGAGAAAGATTGATGCAGATGAAAATGTAGAGACATTCAAAGCTAGATTAGTGGCAAAAGGGTATAGTCAGTGTGAAGGCATTGATTATCAGGATACCTTTTTGCCAGTAGCCATGCTAAAATCCATCCGCACATTGCTTACTGTTGCAGCCTATTTTGATTATGAAATATGGCAAATGAACATGAAAATGATGTTCTTAAATGGATACCTTGAGGAAGATATCTATATGGAATAGCCACTAGGTTTCACATCCAGTGATGATGATCACAAAGTATGCAAGCTGCAAAGGTCCATATATGGACTTAAGCAAGCATCTCGAACCTGGAATACTCATTTTAATGATGTGAACAAATTATTTGATCTCATCAAGAATGAGGAGAAACCATGTATTTTCAAAAAGGTCAATGGGAGAGCTATTGTCTTCCTTCTACTGTATGTGGATGATATCCTCCTTATTGAAAATGATATTCTCATGTTGACCATGGTTAAAATATGGTTATATAAAGAATTCTCCATGAAAGATCTAGGAGAAGCATCCTTCATTCTAGGAATTAAGGTCCATAGAGATAGATCAAATAGGATGCTAGGTCTTTCATAGAAGATGTACATAGAGGAAGTGCTAAAGAGGTTTAGCACGAAAAACTCCAAGAGAGGATTGGTACCCTTCTGACATGGCATTCATCTCTCCAAGAAAATGTGTCCCAACACACCTGAGGAGATTAAACGCATGAGCAAGATCCCTTATGCTTCAGTAATAGGGAGCCTCATGTATGCCATGTTATGTACACGATCTGATATAGACCATGCTGTGAGTGTCATGAGCAGATATCAATCAAATCCAGATGAAGAACACTGGACTTCTATGAAATATATCCTTAAGTACCTGAGAAGAACTAAAGATATATTGTTGGTTTTTGGTAATGGAGAACTCCAAGTCCAGGGGTATACAGACTTAGATTTTATGTCCAATATAGATGATCAAAAGTCAACATCTAGGAGTCTATTTGTGTGTAATGGTGGTGCTGTCAGTTTGAAGAGTTTCAAACTGTCAGTGATAGCAAATTTCACCATAGAAGCAGAGTACATCGTTGCATCAGAAGCTGCAAAGGAGGCATTCTGGTACAAGAAGTTCACTACAGAGATCAGAGTGATGCCAACAGATGCTATTCCTCTGTACTATGACAATAATGGCGTCATAGCCCTTGCTAAGGAACCGAGGTCTCACTAGAGATCCAAGAACATCGAGCAGCGATACCACCTCATCCGTGATTATCTCGAGAAAGATTACGTTGAGATTAAGATAGTCGACTCTGCAGACAATGCGGTAGACTCATTTACAAAGCTGTTAGACCAACAGAAGATCAAAGCCCACCTTCAGAAGATAGGACTTAGATTTATAGCCACTTGGCTTTAGGTGAAGTGGGAGTTTGTTAGATATGTGTGCCCTAAAAGCTAGATTGGCTGACACTTGTAATACACTTCTAAGGGCAAAATTATAATTTTGACTATAAATAATAAAATGAATTATTTTCTATCATAGTATGTATTTGAAAGTATCTGTGATATATCCCTTGAGTTAATGATAATGATAGTTCATATTTTCAAGAGTTGAAAATTTAAGATATGAATTTTCATTATTAACTCATAAAATACTTCCGACCGTTGGATCATCATGAGGATGGTGATTGATCCAGAAGGTTGGTGTATAATTGCTTTTTTAGAATAGATGAGTCTTGAGTCTATAGTGTAGAGATACCGGAGCGAGAGTATAGGTATTCGTTAGAGAATGAGGGCATTGAGCATGACCACCTCGAACAGTCATGAGGAAGTCTACCTTCTCGTCGATGACTGGCTTGAAGCTACAGTGGTGTGTCTGGTTCTTTGATCTGAGGTGCATCGACAGTTTATCTTGAAGGTGTTATATTTTGACTACACTATAACTCGGTCTCCTAGCCATTCAGAATCCTGAGATTTATGTTGGCTATAGCATGTTAATTGTAGGAACTGGATTGCGCCAATAGGGGATCTATCTATCTCGGTAGATGAGGAGCAGCCCTACAATGATCATGAGAATCAAGTCTATAAGCCCATGGCCATGGCAGAGTGAAATAATAGAAATAGTTTCTATAAGGGTTTTCACATTGGACTTGAATCAAATGATTAATTCATATGATGGATATTAGGGTATGACGAGATCACCTTAACCCTAACCCGGTTGGGGCTCAAGATAGAAGAACCTAATCACATAGGTAACTACACCGAGATGTTTGCTTTCAGTTCTGATGGGTTGCCACCATATGCTGCTAGATGTCACTGATGGATTTGGAGAGCAATTAGAATGATTTGGATGATCGATCGTACTAGTTATCTGAATCAGAAAAGTTCTGATCCATCGGAAGGTGTTTCGATAATGTCGATGATAGAGATTGTGACATATCCCATTACCATACGAAACTGAATCTAACTGAGTCACACAAATAAGGGTTTGGATCTAGATGTCATCAATTAGACTAACTCAGTTTAATTGATTTGAATAAGATTCAATTAGGTTCAAGAAAATCATGCTAGCACATGATTGAGCCTAATGTTCTCCATTAATAATGATTAAAGCATGTCTCGACTAAGCCAAATATGTTTGGGCTCACTTATGAATCTTTACTTAGTCTGACTAGAGCTTATCTAGATTAGAAAAAAATTATCTTAATTTATGAGATAAATTTAAGACAACACCTATCATTTTTAGTCACCTGCTAATTTCTATTTTCGGACATTGGTCAAATATTGACCCTGGATACTTGGACATCTGCCCATGTATCATGCACCTATAGGAGAGTACCTGGGGCCTTGTCCCCTTGCTAAATATAGATAGAAAGAGGGTGCATGCCTAGGGAGGTGTGCGCCTCATGAGGATAAAAAAGGAGTCCCATACAGTTGGGACTCTAGGGTTGCTTCAGGGGATTAAACTCTATGGCACCAAGAACTCTTGTTTGACCCAATCTTGGTGCCACCTTAGGAGCATTTTGAGGTCTCTCATATGATTGGATTAGATGATGTCATCCCACCAATCAAATTTAGATCTGATTGCTCAAAGGGCGGTGATTGGTCGGAATGATGTGGCACTGCATGGCGCAGTAGGGTCTATGTAAACCCTATCTACGCCTAGGTTTTTAATGCTTCTACCTTTAGCCCATGCCACAAAGCCTCTTTCCCTCCTTCTCCATGCCATCCTCTGATCCTCTCTCTCCTCTCCATGTCCAAGGGGTTTTGGGCATGAATAAGGTGCGATCCAAGCAAGTAAAAGGCACTAAGAAAGGAAGAAGGCAGCACTGCTGCAAAAGACAACGATAGTTCTTCAAAAGAAATTTTGAAGACCTTCAAGATCAGATGTATATCTGATTTTTGGAGGATTGATTAAGAAGGAGAAGAACTCCAGATCCTACCTGAGTGGATACCAGTAGAGGCCAGGCACTTGCATGGCTACATCCAGAACCTCAAGCAAACATCGAAATCATCACAGGATAATTGGATTACCCAAAATAAAGATATAATTAAATTATATTTAATTTTTATTTTTATTTTATTTTTATTATTAGATGAATAAGATCAGATCTGAGGAGTCTCAGATCTGATTAGGTTCTTAGAGAAATTTTTTTTGAAATATCCCTCCTAATCCAATCAGATCTGAACGAACCTGACTCAGAAAATAGGTTTTTTCCTTCACTAATGTACCCCTATGATCATGTTAGGAACATGAGAAGAACCTCATTCTAACATGAGCAAAATTGAAGGCCTCATAAATCTAAGATGAAATAAGGAGAGAGGCCATTCCAGCAGTTCTAATGTGTTCCAATAGCCACATTAGAAATAGAAGGAGAAACTCATCCAAACGTGACTAGAGCCAAAGGCCTCGTTAATGTAAGACAAGATGAGGGGAGAGGCCCATCCAGTGGCCCTAATATGCTCCTATGGCCATGTTAAGAATAGAAGGAGAGTCTTGTTCTAACATGAGCAAAATCGAAGGCCTCGTTAATCTAAGATGAGATAAGGGAAGAGGCCCTTCTAGCAGTCCTAATGTGTCCCTACAGCTATGTTAGGAACAGAAGGATAACCTCATCCTAATATGAGCAAAGCCGAAGGCCTCGTTAAACTAAGATGAGATGAGGAGAGAGATCCCATCAATAGTCCTAACTATTAGATATGTGTGCCTTAGAAGCCAGAATTGGCTGACACTTGTAATACAATTCTAGGGGCAAAATTATAATTTTAACTATAAATAATAAAATGAGTTATTTTCTATCATAAATGTGTATTTAGTGTTTGTGATACATTCCTTGAGTTAATGGTAATGATAATTCTTATTTTCAAGAGTTCAAAATTTAAGATAGGAATTTTCATTGTTAACTCATGAAATACTTCTGACCGTAGGATCATCATGAGGATGATAATTGATCCGAAAGGTTGGTGTACAATCACTTTTTTATAGTAGATGAGTCTTGAGTCTATGGTGTGGAGACATCGAAGTGAGAGTACAGGTACTCATTAGAGAACGAGGGCACTGAGCGTGACCACCTCGAGCAGTCATAAGAAAGTCTACCTTCTCGTCGATGACTGACTCGAAGCTACAGTAGTATGTCTGGTTCTTTGATCTAAGGTGCATCAGTAGTTCACCTTAAGGGTGTTATAGTTTGACTACACCATGACTTGGTCTCCTAGCCATTTGAAATCCTGAGGTGTATGTTGTCTATAGCATGTTTATTATAGGAATTGGATTGCACCAAGAAGGAATCTATCTATCTTGGTAGATGAGGAGCAGCCCTATGATGATCATGAGAATCAAGTCCTTAAGCCCATGGACATGGCAGAGTGAAATAATAGAAAGAGTTTCTATTAAGATTTTCACATTGGACTTGAATCGAATGATTAAATCATATGATAGAAATTAGGGTTTGACGAGTTCACCTTAACCCTAATCTGACCGGGGCTCAAGATAGAAGAACTTAATTACACAAGTAGCTACCCCGAGAGGTTTATTTTTAGTTTTGATGGGTTGCCACCATATACTGCTAGGTGTCACTGGTGGATTTTGGGAGCTATTAGAATGATTTAGATGATCGATCATTCTAGTTGTCTGAATTAGAAGAGTTCTGATCCATCGAAAGGAGTTTCAATGATGATGATGATAGAGATCACGACATATCCCATTACCAGATAGAACTGAATCTAATTGGATCACACATCCAATGGTTTGGATCTGGATATCATCAATTGGACTAACCTAGTTCAATTGATTTGAATTCGATTCAATTAGGTTCAAGGAAATCATGCTAGCATACGATTGAGCCTAATGTTCTCCTTTTACTATCATTAAAAGTTGTCTCAACTGAGCCAAATGAGTTTGTGCTCACTTAGGTACCTTTACTTGATTTGGCTGGAGCTTGTCTCGGTCAAAAAAGAATTATCTTAATTTATGAGATAAATTAGAGACAACACCTGCCATTTTTCGTCATTTGCTAATTCTTGTCTTTGACTTTGGTCAAATGTTGACCTTTGATACTTAGACATCTGCCCATATATCATGTACTTATTAGAGAGTAGATAGGGGCTTGTCCCTTTACTAGAATTGGAAAAGAGGGGGTGCACAGCTAGGATGGCGTGCGCCTATGGATAGGGACGCCTGGAGTCCCATACGGATGGGACTCCAGGTTGCTTCTTGGTTTCTACTTAGGTGGCCCATAACTATAGACTTTGACCAATCTTAGGCACCATCTAAGGATGAATTAGTGGGGCTCTCATCTGATTGGATCAGGTGATGTCATCCTACCAATCAGATTTAGATCTAATTGTACGAAGCAATGTGATTGACCGAGATGATGTGGCACTACATGGTGCAGTAGGGTCTATATAAATCCTATTTGCGCCCAACTTTCAGAGAGTTTCCTCTTAGTCACACCCGAAGGCTGCCCCTCTCCCTCCTTCATGCCATCTTCTAATTCTCTCTCTCCTCTCTATGCCCAAAGAAGTTGGGCTTTAGTTTGGTGCGATCCAGATAAAAAAAAGCTGACGAGAAAGGAAGAAGGCAGCACTGCTGCAGAGACGACAGTAGATCTTCGAAAGAAGTTTTGAAGATCCTCCAAATTAGATCCAGATCTAATTTTTAGAGATGTGATAAAGAAGAAGAAGATCCCCAAATCTAGCCTGAGTGGATATTGATAGAGGTCAGGCGCTTGCATGGCTAGATCCAGAACCTTAGGCAATCAGCAGGATCATCAACGAGTAATCTGATTACCCACATCAAGGTATAAATTAAATTAGATTTAATTTATTTTCATTTTTATTTATTAGATCTATAAAATCATATATGAAACATCTCAGATCTGATCTGAATATATGGAAGAAATTTTTGAAATATCTCTCTTGATCCGATTAGATCTGAACGAACCTGATCCAAAAAATTAGAATTTTTTCTTCACTAATGTATCCCCATGATCGCGTAAGGAACAGAAGAGATCCTCATCCTAACATGAGGAAGGCCAAGGCCTCATTAATCTAAAATGAAGGAAATGAAAAAGCCATATCGGTGGTCCTTATATGTATCCTCCTTACGGCTATGTCAAATACGAAAGGAGGAACCCCATCCTAGTTCGTAGAAGGGACCCGAGCTCGGCATCCATAATAAGCATCTCATTAGAAGATAAAACAAAGAAAAATGAGATGAAGAAAGCGAAGCCATTAACCAGCATCAAATTCGTGTAAGATAATAATGAAAAAGATATCATTTTATTGCAAATATTAAGTTCATTATGAGCAAATAAAGATCGGTAAGACTGATTACACGAGAATATAAGTTCATTACAAATAAAATAAAGATCGGTGAGACCGACTACATAAGAATATAAGTCCATTACAAGCAAGATAAAGGTCGGCAAGGTTGATTACATGAAAAGAAAGAAGAAGAAAAAAAGGCTGAGTCCTAAGATGGATCAAACTCCTTAGAATTCGGGCTGTTGGCCCCAGCCATCACCAAGGCTTGCTTTAGTCTAAGAATCTCCCCCTCAAGCTCTTTTCTTTTATATAAGCCATCTATATACATTCTATTAATGTGTTCGAACTTGCCTTCAAGCTCTCGCCGCTACTTCCTTAGGACTTCAGATTCTGCCTCTGTATTTTTAACAGCTTGATGCTCATAAGTTAGCTAAAGCTTCAGCCATTGAACCTCGGCCTTCTCCATCTCGACCGCTTCTGAGAGCTCGCCAATAGTCCACTTCAAGGAGGCAATCTCCTCCAACTCACCACTTGAAAGCCTGTCGACTACTATATAACCACCTTTGGAAGTAAGATGCTTCATCTCTGGTGGCCTGGAGCTCATGTTCAAGCCTAGACATCTTCTCCGCCTAGGTTATTTTTTAACTATTATGGCAGTTCTCAGTATCTTGTAACTACCTCTGAATCTCGAAGAACTTCTTGGACCAATTTCAGTCATACTGAGGCTTGTCGGTAGACCATGGCGAGCTTCCTTCCAGCAATTGAAGAGCTGATCTTCGTCGTTAGTGCCCAAAATTTATCATTGGCATTTTTTTTGAGCTCGACAATCTTCCTCTTAAAGCTGCCCTTCCAAACATCAAAGCTTGTGGAGTCCTTCATGTGTAAATTTTGGAGGTGAGTGACCTCTTTGGTTGCCTCCGAAGCATTCTTTCAAGAAGCTTGAAGGTCATCCTCCATCTTCTTCAACTTCTTCTTCAGATGGTGGACTTTCTTCTTTAAGCTTTTTATTAAAGATTTCAGCGGAACTCCTTGGAGCAAGGGGTCAGCGTCGACTAGAGATGGCAAGTTATGGCTCTGATTATTAGAGGAATTTTGGATAATACATGGCACAATATCAATATAATGAAAGGTATAGACAAAAGTAAATTCACTTTCATTTAACTAAAAACTTTCAGGTACAAAGTAAAGCAAAAGAGAAAAAGGAAAAAGTATAATTATTCGAGGTCATCAACAACGAGGGGTGCGGCGGCAGAAGAGGTTGGAGTACTTTTGGCTATCTTGGGTTCTTGAGCATGCTCGCGTGCCTCCACGGTAGGTTCGGACAGACTGGGGGTAGGCTCGATGGGGGATGGGTCGGCTACAGCACTAGACAGCCCCACTTCTTCATCGGGCTTCTCTTTCAAAAAGCTGAGATCAAGCTCAAAAAACCTCCAGGCCATCCTGCCTTCATAGAGCTCGAAGCCCTTTATGAACGGCTTCTGGCCGAATGCAATATTTAAGTCTTTCATTTTGGAGGAGGCCTTGAACTCCATGGCTTAGACTGCCACCTCCGAAACAGACTTTGACATTTTAACTTTCAACTCGGTGACCTTGATCTCGGCCTCTTTTTCCTCCTCCTCCAAGGTCAGTGTAGCCTTGAGCCTTGTCAAGACAAGCTTCTCCTTTCGAAGCGCTCCCCAGAGATTCTCATTTTCCATCACCTTCTCCTCTATGAGGCACTTAGCCTCGATGACCTTCCCCTGAAGGCAATCAATCTCGGCTTGAAGGTCTCCCTGGACCCTCAATGCTTCCACCTCTTGGCGATTTGTCCTCTTTAGGTGCGTAAGTATGTGGTGGTCTAACTGCCACGAATGAGTCATGGTAAGATAAAGGAAAGAAGGGAGAAAAAATAAAAAAAATGCGGCAAGATGATTATCTTGAGAAAAGTTTCGAGAAACTCCCAAACGAACTACGTCTAGTCGAGGTTGGCTAAGTGGTCCACCTCTCCGGGTAGGACAAACTTGTCGGTCAGATCTCAGATGATGTCTGGATTACTGAAGGGGTTTGCCCCTAGATTATCGCTGCCGCTATTGCTTGACGCACCTGGACGAGCCCTCCGGGCCACCTTCACGATAGCGGTCTTCTTCTTCTTATTGTTATCTCCATCCCCTCTTTCCCTCTCAGTGGGGGGTTTCGACACTGATCCTCCTATGGGGAGGCTTGAGGATGTGGGAGGCTGAGAGCCTGCACCTCTGACACTGCCCTCGATGATTGAAGGGACCTCGATGCTCAGAACAACTTCAGGAGCAGTCACGGGGACATCCAAAACCTCGAAACTCAGGCCATCGACCTTCGCCCTTTTCGAACTTCCACCTGGGGCTGCCTCCTTCCTCTTCTTTTGGGCATAAAGGCCCTTGGTAAGCCTTTCCACAGTATCAATGTCCATCTCTGCAATAAAGAAAAAACTATAGTCAGCCAAGGTGCATATGAAACTTCATGAGAGTTCATATATATATTTATATACATGCATATAAATGCTTAATACCAGAGAGTTAAGAGGACTCAGGCCAAGGTTGAATAAGGTTTGCTCCTTCAAAAGGTCGGGAAGGAGAGGAGCTCAGTATGCCTTGAGCTTGTTAGAAGACTCGAGGTCGGCTTCATCTAAACTAGGGGCTCGGTGGATTGACTCCCTAAGGAAGCTCCAAAGAGGAAGGTCAAGCATTAAGATCAGGCATCGGATAAAGAAGTACTTCTTCTTTTAGTTATGAATGGAAGAATGAGCACCTTTTAGTAACCCCTTCTTACCAAACTAGGGAGAGAAGTACCACCAGTCCTTTATGAAAGGATGGCATTTGAAGGTGTAAAAATTTTGAAAGAGTGAGACAGTTGGCCAGACTTCGACTAGATGATAAAGAGAAAGAAAGTCAATTACAAATTGAAAGGAGTTCAGTACGATGAAAGCAAAAGAAATATTCAAAAAGCAAAAAAGCATGACAACAAAAGATGAAAGTGGAAGTCAAAGCCTGATGCACAAGGCTTCTAGATACAAACAAAATTGATTGGCTGGAGGCAAACTAGCACAGTCGCCTGACCCAGGGAGTTCAAGATCATACTCTGGTGGGATGTCGTACTATATCCTAATCAGAAAGAGATCATTCAAAGTAAGGATGGAAGAAATGGTATCCAGGATGAAAGACTGATGGAACATACTCTTAGGATTAACCTCGGTTAGAGGAGCGGGGTCTAAGAAGGTCGGCTTGGATGAGCTCCATGAATCAATAGATTGAAAGATTTTGGAAGACATATAGATCAAAATAAACCCCAAAAAAGTCTCCAAAAAATAAGACAAATGAAATATAAAGACTCTCTAAAGAAAATTGAAAGAGCAAAAAATCAAAGAAGCACGAATGCTGAAAGAGAAGGATTGGAAAGCTGACCTAAGTCGACTGAAAAAGATGAGAAGATGGTGAGCACAACGAAAATCAAGTAGAAGAGCGCCTGGGAGTAGAGAGGACGCGAGAAGGAACCGGGACTCTCGGATAGAAGAAAGGTGAGGACTTAAGAAGAAAAGAAGAAGACTCAGACAGAATGGATTTCAGAGGAGGAAGAAGGTCTTTAATAGCCCGAGATAGTTATGATTGCACATCTCATTTGGCTGATCTATGTGTGCCACGTGTTCCACTCATCATGGCAGAGAAGTGGCAACGGGCAAATTCTTAATTGCACCGTACCTTAGGCAGAGTTTTGACAGGAGGCTCAAAAAATATCTTTTTAGATCACCTCATATTTATAAAGTTTTGGCGCTAGTGTGGTGTTAGATTTGTACCCTAGAAGCCAGATTGGCTGACACTTGTAATACACTTCGAAGGGCAATTTTATAATTTTGATTATAAATTAATAAAAAAATTATTTTCTATCATAGTGTGTATTTAAAGTATCTGTGATACATCCTTTGAGTTAATGGTAATGACAGTTCATTTTTTCATGAGTTGAAAATTTAAGACATGAATTCTCATAATTAACTTATAAATTATTCCCGATCGTAGGATCATCATGGGGATGGTGATCGATCTAGAAGGTTGGTGTATGATCGCTTTCCTAGGATAGATGTGTCTTAAGTCTATGGTGTGGAGACACCAAAGCAAGAGTATAGGTACTCATTAGAGAACAAGGGCACTAAACATGACCATCTCGAGCAGTCATAAGGAAGTCTACCTTCTTATCGATGACTGGCTTAATGCTGTAGTGGCGTATCTAGTTCTTTGATTTGAGGTGCATCAGTAGTTCACCTTGAGGGTGTTATAGTTTGACTATACTATAACTTGGTCTCCTAGCCATTCAGAATCTTGAGGTGTATGTTGGCCATAGCATGTTCATTATAGGAATTTGATTATACCAATAGAGGATCTATCTACCTCGATAGATGAGGAGTAGCCCTATCATAATCATGAGATTGAGTCCTTAAGCCCATGGCCATGGTAGAGTGAAGATGATAGAAAGAGTTTCTATTAAGATTTTACATTAGACTCAAATTGAATGATTAATTCATATGACAGATGTTGGGTTTGATGAGTTTACCTTAATCCTAATCCTATCCGATCTCCAGATAGAAGAACCCAATCACACAGGTAACTGCACCAAGAGATTTATTTTTAGTTTTGATGGGTTGCCACTATATACTGTTGGGTGTCACTAGTGGATTTTGGAAGCAATTAGAATGATTTTGATAATCGATTATTCTAATTATATGAATCAAAAAGTTCTGGTCTATCGAAAGGTGTTTCGATGATATCGATGATAGAAATCATGATATATCTCATTATCATATGAAACTGAACCTAACTGGATTATACAAACAAGAATTTAGGTCTGGATGTCATCAATTGAGCTAACCCAGTTTGATTAATTTGGATAAGATCCAATTAGGTTCAAGGTAATCATGCTAGCACACGATTGAGCCTAATTTTCTTCTTCTATAATCTTTCTGATTCATCGCAACTAAGTTAAATTTGATTTGACTTATTTTTGTATCTTGAATTGATTTAATTTCATCTGATTGAAATCTATCTAGGTTAGACTAATTGTAGAAATTAAATCCATTCATGGTGAAATTGGACTAGGGTCAAAAGTTGACCTAATTAAGAGAATTGAGGGTCACCTGATCAGAGGCTTCTAGAAATTTTTTTGGAAATAATTTTGATTTGATTTTTTGATATGTGATTAGGCTCGAGTCATACTTTGGGTGAGCCCAATTTCATGACTTTTATTGGCACCTAGATTGGGTTTCTAATATAGTTTGATTTTGATCAAACTCTTGAAGGGAGGAGTCCCTTGCGCCATGGACTCCTCCTTATCCTTTCTTCTCACCAACTTGGGAGGAGCTTTGGGTGACAAAACATGATAAAGATCAGGTGGGCAATGTGTGTTATTAGATTGGAGTCCTAGATAATCAAGCAAATGAGTTGCTTAATCACTTAGGAGTTTAGATGGCGCAGGGAACTTGTATAAAACACCTACGCATAAGGCCCTTGGTGAATTCTGATTGCCATGTCCATATGCTACCACCCCTTCCATCTTCCATGCCCCTCTGATCCTCTCTCTACCTTTCTTCTACGTGCCAAAGGTTGGGTGCAAATTAGAGAAGAAAATTCAATCAAATTTATGAAGAGTTTAGCATCTACGCGACGGTGTTCGTGTGACGAACAAGCTACCTTTTGAAGTTGTTTTGAAGGTTCTTCAGATCAGATTCAGATTTTATCTTTGGAGAAAAGATTTGTGAGAAGAAGATGTCTAGATCCTACCTGAGTGGATATCGGTAGAGGCCAGGTGCATGCGTGGCTCCTTCCAGAACCTCAGGAAAGATTAGGATCATCATAGGATAATCAGATTACATAAATAAGATAATAAATTAAATCTAATTTAATTTTATTTTAAAAAATATTAGATCAAAGAACTCTTAGATTTGATTAGATCATTTAGAAATTTTTAGAAAAATTTGGCCTAGATCTGATCAGATCTTCACTATCCTGCGACAAAAAATGAGATTTTTCTTTAACTAGTATCAGAGCCAGATTTATAGTTCTTCAAAACTATTTTAAATCTGATTTAATTTTTATTTATAA
The DNA here is from genome assembly GCA_006176705.1 of Cocos nucifera. Taxonomy (NCBI): domain Eukaryota; kingdom Viridiplantae; phylum Streptophyta; class Magnoliopsida; order Arecales; family Arecaceae; genus Cocos; species Cocos nucifera. The sequence goes on from QRFJ01000465.1 coordinate 200,538, forward strand.
TTTAATATTAAATAATTTTAGATATCACATTAGATGTGATTAGATCTAAAATTAGAAAATTAAAATTAAATGATTTAGATCCATAATGTATGAGATGCATGACTAGACTAGGTATAGAAAGTTCTATGTGTAGTCTAGCATAATCATATTTTTAATTTAATTAAAAATAATTTTAGATCTATTTATTTTTTATTTTTTTGAAGTTATAATTATTATAACAATATCTAGAAAATAAAAAATAGAGTTTTAATTTTTTCATATGCGATATGAAAGTTGCATGCTTAGACTAGTTATAGAATAGTTCTATAAAATATCTTGAATAGTTTTGTTTGATATGATCAAATTTAAATTCTATTTTTTAGATATTATATATGATATATCAGATCTGAAAACATGCATGTTTAATTTAGTTATGATACATGAGATGTATGCAAAATATGTATAAGTTAGATCATTAATTGTATATGCAATATATGATTTAGATCTAACTAGTTTTGTAGTAAAAATCATATTTCTGATTAAGGCATTCTCCTTGGTCGTCCGATCATAAGAACAAAGCAGGATTTAAAAGTCCTCTCCTTCCATTCGATGGGATGTTCTTATGATGTGTAGGGGTGCTGTGCGTTCATCTTTAATCAGAAATTAGAACTTATTTTTTTTGCAAAATCCTAGAATTTTGCAAAAAAATTTTGTTCATGAACCCAAAACTTAATTAAGAATTAAGATTATAAAATTAATTAGATCGAAAAATTATGAATTTTTAGATCTAAGACATATTCATAAAATTGGGTTCGGACTTGGATAGCTCAATTAGGTCTAGCAGTTGATCAAACCAAATCAAGAGTTGGTTAGGTGGAATCAAAGAAAGCTAAGATTTGACTAGCCTAATAGGATTAAGTCTGGGTCAAGATCGAATCACATTAAGATATGACTCAATCAAGTCAAGACCTAATTTGGCTTCATTGTTCGAGCCTGAATTGTAGGCTAATCCAATTGGTTCTGATTCGATAATTTAGGGTCTAAGATAAGTCTAGCAGATATAATCAATTGATTTTTAATTTAGAGCTACTCGATCTGAATGCGTTCTTGTCAAGTTAATGGCATATCTCTTTCACTGGTCTCACTTATCTGGCCATTTGTGTTGATCTAATTTTGATTTGAGGTGGCTAACAATTCGAGCCAACCTATGCCACTAGGTTAGTCATAATTATTATGACTAAGTCAAGTCAAGTTTAAAGAGACCTAAATTAAATCTTTCTAAGAAAATATTGAGTCTAAGGTCTTCCACTATTACAGATGTGCGGGCCCTTTTTGAGGTTGATTATTCTCGATTGGTTATAGTAGCTCAGTTGTGCCAGAAAAATGCAACTACATTTATTAGGCATTGGATGCTACGAGTTGGAGGATAGGTTGGGCTTAATATTTTGGATACGGTGAGGGATCCAATCAAAAATTTAATTTGTATAAATGATGGATCTGACTTAACTAAGGAGTGGATCCATATTTTGGACACGGTGAGATTCATGAATTAGAGATTAGGTTTGGATACACCATGATTAGAGAATCATTGGACAAGAGTTATCCACTCATCGGTTGAGCCATCACTAATAACTATTAGGTGAGATGATGAGCCAGTCGGTGGGACCGCACCATCCACCAAAAATCTATAATCATAAAGATTTTCACATCTCTACCAAGGGAGTGTAGGGATCTAAATAAATAGAGGGAGCCTTATTTTCTTAAAAATGAAACTCCTAAATAAATTGATTAAGTCTAATTATAAAATCTAACTAGAAACTTCGACTCTCTATAGAAAAATGTCTGCATCCAACCCACTAGCCCGTATCCTGGACACCCATAGACTGATTGGACTCAACTATAAGGATTGGCTCTGAAACTTCAAAATTATTTTAGGTTCTGAAATGTTGACTCATGTGTTGAAATAGGATCCTCCCACTTTACCAGTCCATCCATCCGCTGATCAGAGAGCATCTCTTAAGAAGTAGATGGATGAAGGTAACAAAGCCAAGTCTGATGAGCTTCAGTACCAACATGAAGATATTAAGACTAGCCATCAAATATTGGCTCATCTGCAAGAGTTGTTTGGTGAACAGAGTCATCCAGCCAAATATCAAGTCACTAAGAGACTGTTTAAGGCTCAGATGCATGATGGGCAGTTGGTCTAAGATCATTGTCTGATGATGATGAAGGACTTAGAAGAGCTTGAGAAGCTCGATGTCAAGTTAGATCAAAATTTGCAGATTGATATAATTTTGTAGTCCTTGACTGATGCGTATGGGCAGTTCATCATGAACTACCATATGCATAAACTTTAGAATACCTTGGCTAAACTTATGAACATGCTGGTTACTACTGAGCTTTCTATGAAAGGTTCTAAAGGCTCAATACTTGCTATGGAGCAAACTTCTTTCATGAGAAAGTCTTTTGGGAAGAAGAAGAAATCCGTGAAGAAGCAGAAGGTAGATGTGGAAAGAAAAAGAAGGTAGAGCTGAAGAAGAAGGCCAACAAAGAAAAATATTTTTATTGTAACACTAACGGCCACTGAAAGCAGAAATGTCATCTTTACCTGGCCAGCTTGAAGAATAAGGAGGCAGGTCCTTCTAGAGGTATGCTCGTTATAGAATCTAACCTTATGATTTTCTCTGCATCCAGTTGGGTGCTTGACTCTGGTTCTAGTGCTCACTTGTGCACTTCCATACATGATCTTAAAAAAAGTAGGAGACTGAGGGATGGTGAGATGATCCTATACATCAAAAATGAAACAAGAATTGTTGCTGTGGCTGTAGGAACCTATCCTCTTCGATTATCGACTGAATTAAATTTAGTTCTTAGGGACTATTTTTATGTACCTGCAGCAAGCAGGAATTTGATTTCTATTTTATGTTTAGCATAGGAAGGGTATGTAATTAGTTTTCTGAAGGATCATTATAATTTTTTTTTAAAAAAATAATATTACAAGTGGTTTTCTTATAAATGGTCTCGATTAGTTATATATTGATGTTTTTATTTTTAATATTAAGCAAAATATGAATGTCATAGGATCAAAGCTACCTAGGGATAGTTGATAAAAGTGCGATGTTGTCGTTAAGACACCGTATTTATCAGTTTAATTTGACCTCTTAAAATAATTAAAAAATAGGTAGCAAGAAATGAGTCATGTCAAATTCATAGAAAGGCAGTATTTTAGTTTTGAAATCTTTGATTTTTAAAAAAGAAAAAGAAAAAAGATTTTGAAGTCGAAAAATAAATAAAGAACGAAAATTAAATGATGCAGAAAATTAAACTTGGTACTAAGATCTACTAGTTAGATCTTAGCTTCTACTTGCAATTAAATTAAAGAGCATAAATTAAAGTACAAAAATTAAATTATAATAAAAATAAAGAGCATGAATTTAAATAGCTAGAAAAGTAAATTTGTATTAATTAAAAATTTAATTCAAAATTTAAATACATAAAATTTAAAAAAATAAAATAAAATAAAATAAAAATTAAAAGTTGATCTTCGATCTTGGATCGGCATTGGCATTGAGATGGTATAGAAGCCAGCACTTCTTCGCAGCACCTGTTGTCTTGAAGCAGTCTTTAACCCAAGCATAGCTCTAATCTTTACCAAACTCCTTCCCATGACTGAAGATAATTGATTTTAAGGCTGGGGTCCTTTAAATAGATGTTGAAGGGTTGGAGAATTTGTTGCTAGATAATGTGGCACTAAGAAGAGGTTTGATTGGCATTTATAGAAGAATCTGAGTGAAACTTGGATTAAAATAGCTTTTGAATAAATCTGGTGAAGTCTAGTTAAATCTGATCATTCAATAGGAATCCAACGATCCAAAAATCATCAAAATTGGATGTGTATAAGCCTAGATCAGGTCGGATTAAGTTTTGTTCATCCGATCATATTAATCAGGAGGAAATCTGATCATTGATCAGAGTTCTGGGTGTTTTAATCAAGTCGAAAGCTTCCTGGACCATCGGATCGCTGCTTGGAGTGTTGTCCACCATTCGATCGCGCATCTAGTGAAGTCTGAAACCAAATCAAATAACAAATAAACAACAGCCATTGGATCTAGTTTTGGAAGAAATTCGACCATTGGATCAAGGTTTGGAGCATCCAAAACCGTTGGATCGTGCAGTGAAGAGCTGGGAAATTGAATCAAAGCTGGAAACCACCCTGGCCATTGGATCTTCATCGGCAGTGACCATAGCCATTGGATTGTGCATTACTATGCTCATGGACCATGCTGGACTAGCTGCACCGTACACCGCAATGAATCAGTACTTATCTTTGCCACTTAAAATGACAAAAATATTCCATGAGCCGTGATAGATTTTTTATAAACCCCTTAAGGATCTAGGTCCACCATGTGGCAGGCTCTGATTGGCTGACCTCTATTGAGCTGGCGGTTGATGCTTGATTTGACCAACTGATCGACTTCTATGGCTAAGTCAGCTTTGATGGCGCACCGGCTTGGCTTACGGAGCCGACTGAGCCATTTTCCTTTTTTATTTTAATTTTTTTTCTTTTCTTTCTTTAAAAATTTATATCTAGTCCATTTTAACTCTGATTTGCTTTAAACTTATTTTGTTATAATCAAAAGATTGAGCTTTTTTCATTAATAATAATATTTTATTTTTTATTTTTATTAATTTTTAATTAATTTTTTTAATTAACAAAAATATTAATTTTTGAAAAACATATATATTGATTATTAATTCTAAAAAATAAATATAAATTAATTAATAAATTAATACTTTTATTAGTGAATTTATGGTACTTATCATATCTTCCAACTTAAGCTTTTCTCATCCTCAAGTAAAGAAAGAATTTAGCTTTAGATATCTTCTAACTTTAAAGTTTCAAATTTTTCCTAAGCAGTTTTCAAAATGGCCATTGATATTCAGTAGAGCATAAGTGAGACATATCATTGGGGTATTAGTAGTTACCAATAAAAAAGTTAAGTAAAGAATATTAAATTTTTTTAAACTTTTTCTAAATTATCCTATCTTTATCTCTGATTTGTCTAAACTTTCATATGGGCAAGTTCATTATTACTTTCATCCTTTATTTATTAATTTTTTTATTCATATTATCTACTTTTTGATGTGAGTAACATTGCTTACTTAGGCAACAAGATCCGGTTATTCGATGAAAAATTAATGTATTCTTTTTAATATTGTACCACTATTGAGTGCCTTAACTCCTTAAGCTTTCTATTTAATTCATATAGCGAGTCTTGGGCCAATGACTCCAAAATCAGTTGACTTTAAGACACTAGGTATAAAATATCCCTCGGACTTACTATCTCGAATCAAACAGACTACAAGTTAAGACTAGCTTTACAATGAGCTTCTTTGTCCTTCCCGCCTTTTGACATGAAACTCAATACTTGCTTAGGCAAAGAGGCCCGGTTACTCAGTGAGAAGTACTTGAAAACCATTTTATTTAAATTTTTTATATGAACAAATGTATAGTTATCCTACATAAGCCCATAACAAGTAGATTTTTCTTTGATGCTAGTAGAAAAAATTAGAAATGCTCAAAGAAAAAACTTTTTTATGTTCTAAACTTAAGTCTTTATTGAATTTTCTTAATACTTGATCCCTCAATATCACACAAATTCTCTAATCTATGCATCAATTTTTTTAAAAAAATGCTTAGTTTAACTCAATTCTTAAGCATAATCGGATATCTAAATACTAAATACTAACTTTTTTGAGGACTTAAAATTTTAAAAATTTTTATTATTCTTCCCCCAACTTAATTGACATTGTCCTCAATGGAGAAGAAAAAATAAAGGATGTAATAAAGAAAATGAAAGAATACATTTGACTTAGTATATTTTGATGGTCCAGCATATGCCTTTGAAAATTTGGGTCTCCCTCCAAATTTATTCAACATGTCCTAAAAATAAATAAGCTAAAATGATAAATTGGATGAAAGAACTAAATATTGGATTGCCTCCCAACAAGCGCTAAGTTTACCATCTTCAGTTAGACATGATGTAGCTTACTATCCTGTGTTAAATACTGGATTGACAAATTTTAATATTTCTAGATTGTCAAGCTCAGAAAGATAGTTTGTGATCCCATTATTAATATATTCATTGTTAATTTTAGGAACATAATTTATAACCCCAATCTCAAACCCTTATTTATTAAGAATTTCTTCTATTTGTTCTTCTAAAATGCTCATATATTGAGTTTTTGAATTAGAAGTTGAGTTTGATATAATGGGTACTAGAAGGATATCTAAAGGTGAGTTTAATTCTAGAGGTAAATTATTATGATCTTGTTTAAATAACTCTATTGGCTTTTCATTATATACCTCTTGGTTTTTGTAAGAAGAACCAACTTCTAAGGTTGAAGAAAATAGGACTTTTGGTTTATAGGTCTCAGGTAAATCATTTATTCTCTTCTCTCCTTTGTCAATCTTATTTAAATTGGAACCAGCATCAGTACGGATTCTAGGCTTAGATTTTTCTATATAGTTAGTTTCAGTACTAACATGTTTCTCTAAATTTTTATTTTAGCTAGCATCAGTACTAGCCTCTCTCACCTGATCTTGGTATGGATCTATAAAAATTCTATAACTTTTAAGTTCAGAAATTACTTTGGTATTCTCTAATTGAGAATTCTTAGGTGGGATATTAGATTGATAATTTAGTCTAGGTGGTTGGTGGACAATGGGTGGGTTGTTTATATGAATTGGTTGGCTCGACAATCGACCTAGTTCTCTCCTTATATTAGACTCAACTAATTATTCTATTTGAGCTTCTAGCCTGATGATAGATTGCTGTTGAGTCAAAATTAATTATTGAAGTTGGTTAAATCGATCATCAGCTAGATTGGTCTATTGAGAAGGTGGGTATGATGGCTGATTATAATACAATGGCTGAGTGGATTGACTAGGCTGACCACTATTATAGGCATAATTTTGATATTGGGGCCTAACAAATAGAATTTAGGTCTGAGCCTAAGTCTGTTGGGATATCCAAGAAAAATTAGAATAGTTCCTCCAATCTGGTTTATGTGGATTTGAAAAAGGGTCACTAACAGACTTGGAGTAACCTTGAGCAGCTTGAACTTATTCTTAGATAAAAGATGAAAATTATGCAATCATAGGACATTCACTCATATAATGGGTTGGGCTAGCACAGATTGAACAAATCTCTTGATAATTAGAAGATGAGAAGATTGTTGACTTAGGATTAGGACTTGATCTAATTTCTAGGTAAGAAGATCTACTTTATTTATCAAATTTGAATCAACCTTAGAATTAGATTCTAGATGTTTAAATTCATAGATCCCTGCCCAGGTTTGGTAGAAAGATAACAAAGCATGGTTAATTGAGTTTTCAATCAAGATTTGAAACAAAGTATAGGCTTCATTCTCATTTTTGTTTATGAATGCACCTCCACAGGATGCATCTACCATTTGTCTATATTATTCTTCTAACCCTTCATAGAAAGCTTGGACAATTTGCCACTTAGCTAGACCATGGTGTGGGCATATTCTAAGAAGTTCCTTAAGTCTCTCTCATGACTCATGAATTTGTTTTCCTAGAAGCTAAGCAAATCTAGCGATAGCTCACCTCATAATGTTGGTTCGGCCTATGGGATAAAATTTCTTAAGAAATTTACTTTGTAATTCAGCCCAAGTTTTAATTGGTCTTCCTATGGTGCCAAGCCAGTACTTGGCTTTGTCTTTTAATGGTAAGAAAAATAAGATTAGTCTAAGGGCATCCTTAGTTAAATTTTGAATCCTCACCGTAGAGTAGATTTCTAAAAACTCATCCAGATGCTTATAAGAATCTTCATTGGTGCTCGCATAGAAAGATGGGAGCATCTAGATTATGGTCGGCTTGATCTCATAGTGGGTAGCATGGATATCAAGTAACTAAATACAAGTCGATGGATTATACGTAGAAGGAATAACATATTCTTTCATCTGCCTAGGTGGTTCTATAAAATTTTCAGCCATTTGATTATTGAATTTAATATGATTCAGTCTTTTAATTTTATGGTTGGATTCAACTAGATCAAGTAAAGCAATTTCCTACCATGTATTAGTGGAATCCTAATGTATGGTTCAAAATTTTTTTAAAATTTTTTTTAAATCTTTTATTATTTTATTATTTTATTATTTTTTAAATATTTTTAATATTTTATTTATTTAATTATTATTTTTAATTTAATTTAATTTAATTTAATTTAATTTAATTATTATTTTTAATAATTTTTTAATTAGTTTAATTTAATTTAATTTAATTTTTAATTAATTTAATTTAATTTTTATTTTATTTTTATTTTATTTTAGAAAGATTAAAAGAAAAATGAGAAGAAAGATTTCTAAAGAAGAGATGCTAAGGAGTCTTAGAGCTAAGAAGAAAGAGAAGAATTAGATTTTAATTAGGTTTAATATTGGTTAGCAATTAAATTGGTCAATCAATCCTGACTAAGGGTTGTCCTAGATCTAGACAGCTCTTAATTGTCAAGATCATCTTCAAGCCCTCCAAGTGTAGGATCAGCCAATCAATAGGTCAGATAAGTATAAGGTTGGTGGGAGTCCCCCTGTTGCTTGTCTTAGACACCAATTGTGCTTGACCAGATAAGCTAATAGAATCAATTAAGTAACCACCATTTTTTGGGCCCAGTCATCCTTGAACCACTTTTCTTAGATACCAGTTAAGTTGACTAATCCTAATCTGGTCCAATATTTAGGATTTCTTATCCTAATAAGCTTGAGTTCCTAGGACAGATGTCTAATTGATTTTAATTTAAAGGCTTAGGTCAATGCAGGATGCTGGTTTGTTGTTTGTGGGCTAAGAAAGGGTGATCAAATCTCCACCTTATCTTATTTAATTGGGTTGTGCCTTTAATTTGGTTTAATATGAATATGCATAAAAAATTTTTAATCAAAGGATCCTATGCAATTTAAACTAGATGCATGTAATTAATTAAATTTTAGAAGCTTACCTTGCCTCCAGCAATCATCAGAAAAAAAAACTAATATGATTCATTCTCTAAGCAATTAGAATTTCTAATCTTGTAATGAGATTTTTAATTAGATTTAAGTAGATAATTTTAAATTAATTTAAAAATAAAATAAATAATAATAAAATATTTAGGATTTAGGATCGATCTCACCAAATAGGATTAGAAGCGTCCTCCTTGTCCTAATCTTTTTGCTCTCTTTTTTTTTTCTTTCTGCAAAATAAAGAAGAAAAAGTTAGTAAGTAATATTTACCAAAAATTAAAAAAATTAAAATTTTATTTATAATTAATTTTAAAAAAATCAAAGAAATCAAAAAAATAAATTTTAATGTCTTTCCCGGCAATGGTGCCAAAAACTTGATAAAAGCACGATGTTGTCGTTAAGACACCGTGTTTATCAATTTAATTCAACATCTTAAAATAATTAAAAACAATAGGTAGCAAACAATGAGTCGGGTCAAATCCACAAAGAAGACGGTGTTTTAGTTTTAAAATCTTTAATTTTTAGGAAAAAAAAAGAAAAGAAAAGAAATTTTGAAGTCGAAAAATAAATAAAGAGCAAAAATTAAATGATGTGGAAAATTAAACTTAGTACTAAGATCTACTAGTTAGATCTTAGCATCTACTTGCAATTAAATTAAAGAGCCTAAATTAAAGTGCAAAAATTAAATTGTAATAAAAATAAAGAGCATGAATTTAAATAGCTAAAAAAGTAAATTTGTATTACTTAAAAATTCAATTCAAAATTTAAATGCATGAAATTTAAAAATAAAATAAAATAAAAATTAAAAGCTGATCTCTGATCTTGGATCAGCGTCAGCATTGAGATGGTGTAGAAGCCAGCTCTTCTTCACAGTACCCATTGCCTTGAAGCAGCCTCTAACCTAAGAATGGCTCTAACCTTTACCAAACTCCTTTCTATGATCGAAAATAATTGATTTTGAGGCTGGGATCCTTTAAATAGATATTAAGGGTTGGAGGATTTGTTGCTGGGCAATGTGGGATTAAGAAGAGTTTTGATCGGTGTTTATAGAAGAATTCGAGTGAAATTTATATTAAAATAGCTTTTGGATGAATCTGGTGAAATCTAGTGAAATCTGGGCATTCAATAGAAATACAATGGTCTAAAAATCATCAAAATCGAATGTATATAAGTCCAGATTAGGTCAGATAAAGTTTTGGCTATTAGATCATATTAATCAGGAGAAAATTTAGTCATTGATCAGAGTTCTAGATGTTTTAATTAAGTCAAGAGCTTTTTGGACCATCGGATCGCTGCACTACTACAAAAAGAGCCTACGACAGTGCATACTATGGCAGCGATTTTTAAAACTACTGCAATAGAGTCTACAGCAGTGGTTATAAGGAATCGCTGCTATGGATCCGACCTATAGCAATGGTTACAACAAACCACTACCATAGTCCGACCTATGACAGCAATTTTTTGTAACCGCTGCCATAGCTCTGACCTATAGCAGTGGTTCCTTGTAACCGCTGCTATACGTCGATCTATGGCAGCAATTATTTATAACCACTATAATATATTTTTTTCTTATTTTCTTTAAATAATGCATAATTTTAAAATTTAATGCCCATCTTCATTATTCATTATCTAAATAATTATCATTAGAGTATCATCGCAAAAGATCACCTCGATCTGATGGTCCTAGTTTCATTAATCAAAAAAAATTTGATTTCGACAACCATGAACGACGATGAGATGATCTGATAGATGGAAACCTTCGATAGATCCAAAAATCTGTAATGATGATCTTAGTTATGTTTGTAACTTACTATCAAAGTTTCACTTCAATCGAATATCGTTATCTTGGTCAATTTAGTATAGTTCAATTTTGACCATTAAATGATAAACGAGTGATCCAAGGACTAGACGGTGTCCGATTATGAGATAATTTTTTTTATAAATGATCTTGGCTACTACTTTAATCATTTTTGATGGTGGTGATTATAAAATTTAATTCGTGAGACTAAGAACGATCTAAAACTATACGTCGTCTGATAACCATTCTTAAACTCCATTGGTTGTTATATATATATGCTCGTGCTTTGGCAATATCTGCTTAACATGAATAGTTCATATAAAAATGATTTGAATTTTACTATCATCATCATATAAAATGATTAAAATTATAGCAAAGATCATTTAACTAAAAAATTATCTCATAATCGGACATCGTTTAGCCCTCTGATTGCTTGTTTCTAATTTAATGGCCAAAATTATTTCGTACTAAATTGACCATGATAATGATATTCGATTGAAGTAAAACTTTGATAGTATGCTATAAATATCACTGAGATCATTGTTATAGATTTTTGGATCAATCGAAGGTCTCCATCTATCAGTCATTGCACATCATTCATGATAGTTGAAATCAAATACTTTTGATCGATGAAGCTATGGCCATCGGATCGAGGTGATCGTTGAAATCAAATATTTCTATCGTAGAGTGCCGCTGCCATAGATCTATGGTAGTGGTTTGAAAACTGCTACCATAGGTTAGGTTAAAAATTTTTAATTTTTCTTTCCTCTCGAGCACGCGCTCTCTCTACCCTCCTCTCCATTGTCAGTGAGACTCCACCCATCCCTGACCACAACCGCCCGCCCCCCACCCTCCCCATCCCCGACCACCCACTCCTTGCCCTCCTTGACTGCCTGCTCGCCACCCTCCCCATCCCCGACCGTGGCCGCCCACCCCCATCCTCCCCATCCCTAGCCAGCCACCGCCCCTTGCCCTACCTAATAAGTGGTAAAAATATACTAATAAAAGTATTAAATTATAAAATAAATTAATCTATTTCCTTAGAAATTGATACTTTTATTAATCTTATGCAGAAAAGAAGGCCACCAATGTGAAGATCTTATTTTTCTAGTTCAGATGAGATAAATTTCAGGCAAAACGGACTTCAAACGAGCCCAAAATTGAATTAAAAAAAAAATGGTTCGGTTCAAATCGGTTCAGCGGTTCGGCCCGATTCGATCGCAACAGCAGACTGACCTGCCGACGCAATGCTGACATCAGGATGATGTCAGCATTTTTCATGGTGCACGGTGGACCATCTGGAGGGAAATTTGGGAATTGCACAGCAAGAGGCGCGCTCTGATTGGCTGAAGAACATGGCGGTCTATGCAACACCGGGCTCACACATGGTCTACGGAGGGTAATTTAGGAATTTTGTCTGATCCAACGGACGGCATTCACTGAAACTTGATCGGACGGTCGAAATGAAGGCACTGATGGATGGCATCCGTAGCTCCTGATCGAGATCCAATGGCTGAGATTCATCCCGACATTAAACCAAAGATCAAAAGCCTTTTTTCTACATGATCGGACGGCCCAGATTTAATCCAACGGTAGATCCAATGGCTGGCATGAAATTCGACGTGATTTGGGTTATTTTAAGAGGTTTTTAAGTGGTTTTTGGACCGTTTGATCATCCAACGGGCAGAATTACCCAGATCCTAATTTGAGTTGTTTTGGAAGTCTTAAACCTAATTTTTAATAAATTTTGGGGGGAAATCAATCTCTTCATCTATAAAAAAACCTATTGTTGCCATGAAAAAAATCAGAGTCAGAGAGAGAGAGAGAGGGAGAGAAGAAAGAAGTCGTAGAGAAGTCATAAAAAAGAGAAAAAAAGAGAAAAAGGGAGACAGTCAGAGAAATAAAGAAAAATAAAAAGAAAAAGAGAGGAGAGATGTAGAAAGAGAAGGGTGATTTGTAAGAGAAAGAAAAGAGTTTTTCTTTGATAATCAAGACATCGATCAAGGAGCCTCTTCTTCTTCGCCAAGTTCTCCACACCAAGAGCAACGTATAATCAATTTCAGCAATCAAACAGTCTAATTTCTTTATACTTTTTATTTTATTTACTATTTTTGAACTTGTTATCATGAACTAAATTTTCTTTTACTAAGACTAAGGTGTAGCCACTCTTTTGATACAATATTCAGTGTGATTTAATTTTAAATTTTATTCATGAGGAGTATATAAATCTAATCTTAATGCTTTTAGATTACCGACCATTTTCTAATTGATCTGATAAACATAGATGTTACGGATCAAGTACATCTATGTTATTGCTTCTTGATTATATACCTTGTATTATGAATCAAATTAGAATTCATATGCATGCAAGATTTTTAGTGCACTTTGGACGCAGCGTATTTTAATTAGAGGGTTTCACAAAACTTAATGCATTAATATTTATTTAAATTATACCTGCACCAAAGGATAATTAATAAATATTGATAGTTTTGCTATGCCTGGACCAAAGGATAGTGAATAAATTAGGAGACTCCACCATCATATGAAATAAAATTAGTCTAAAAACTTGAATATTGTATTGACTGAGTTAGTGAACTGATTGCCTTAGTAAACCATTGCTCTTAAATTTAAAATCCTAATAATTACACTCTCTCTATTTTTTAAAAAAATTTTTTAATTATTTCTTTATTTTATTCTTTAATTTTTTATTCTCATAAATCGATCTTCTAAATAAAGCATAGGAAAGAGCTTTTCAGTACTTATTTTCCAATCCTCTAGGGATGATACTCTACTCATTCACTTTATTACTTGATCGACTGGTGCACTTGCCATAGCTATAAATTAGCACACATCAAGTTTTTGGTGCCATTACCGGGGATTGTGTCTAAAACAATATTAAAATTTTGATCCTAGCTTTACTTTAGAAATTTATTTTTAATTTTTATTATTTAAAAAAAATATTTGTTCATTGCATGACATGTACTGGACATAGTAACTTATTATCTTTAGATGCAGAAATTGAAAGAACCATTAGAAGACTACAATAAGAAAGAAACATGGCAGCTGAAGATCCTAACGACATCAATCTAGGATTGGATATGGCAACCAAAGGATGGCATGAAGCTATTCGACCAGTACATCATCCATTAAATGATTACATCACACCATCTGTAGCCGATGCAACTTCGAGCATCAGGAGATCGTCTGTACGAGCAAACAACTTCGAAATAAAATCGGCGATGATTCAGATAATTCAATCAACTGTCCAATTTAGTGGACACGTGCATGATGATCCGAATGCCCATATTTCTAATTTTCTTGAACTTTGCAATACTTTTAAAATTAATGGGGTGTCGGATGATGCTATTAGATTAAGGTTATTTCCTTTCTCTTTATGGAACAAAGCTAAGAGTTGGCTTCATTCTCTTCCTGCAGATTCTATCACAACTTGGAATGTCCTAGCCCAAAAATTCCTAGCCAAGTACTTTCCATCTTCCAAGACTGCTAAGATGCATAACGATATTACTTCCTTTATGCAGATGGACATGGAGACACTATATGAGGCTTGGGAGCATTTCAAGGAACCGCTGAGGAGATGTCCACATCATCAACTATCCGTATGGCTTCAGGTACAAACTTTCTATAATGGTTTATCTCCTACTAATCATTCTATGATTGATGCAGCTGTAGGAGGAACCATTAACCAAAAAATGGAGGAAGAAGCATTCGATCTAATCGATGAGATGGCATCAAATAGCTATCAATGGCAAACAGAGCGCATGATGCCAAAAAGACTAGCAGCTATGTAGGGAGTAGATTGCGTGCCAACCTTACTAGCTAAAATTGCAGCCCTTAGAGCCGAAGTCAACAACTTGAAGGGAACAAGCTATGCATATTCAGAGCATTACTTGTGACCTGTGTGGAGGAGGACATGATACGAGCAATTGCCAGATAGGTAATCCTTTTGCTAAAACAACTGATATAGCTAATTATATTGGTAATTTTTTCAGGCCACAACAAAACAATCCCTACTCCAACACATACAATCAAGGGTGGAGGCAGCACCCAAATTTCTCATGGAGTAATCAAAATGCAGCACAACAGCCACCCCCGAGATTCCAAGTACCTGAAAAGAAGTCCAACATGGAAGAGCTGATGGTCAAATTTATGCAAAACCAAGAAGCAACTATAAAAAATTTAGAAGCCAAACTTAGACAGGACCAAACAGCAGCAATTCGAAACTTGGAGATGCAAATAGGTCAAATGGCTAAGATAATCTTCGAGAGACCTCAAGGATCCTTGCCAAGCAATACGGAGACAAATCCAAGGGAGCAAGTCAATGCTATCACCCTAAGAAGTGGTACAAAGCTGGAGGAGCCACATCAGAAGAATGAGACTGAAGAGCCAACTACAAATAAGGAACCATCAACTAAAATTCGTCAGTCACCAAAACAACCAGCAGATGGATGGTCTCCAGGTATACGATTTGCCGATCCAAATGTGAAGCCCTACATGCCGTCACTACCATTTCCAGAGAGACAAATACAGCATCCAGATAAGGAATTTTCTAACTTTTTCAAAATTCTAAAGAATTTACATATTAATATTCCTTTTGTAGATGCTATTACTCAAATGCCCAGGTATGCCAAGTTTCTCAAAGAAATCTTAACAAATAAGAAAAAGCTGAAGGAGCATGAGAGAATAAATTTGAATGAAGAATGCTCAACAATACTTCAAAATAAATTACCACAGAAGCTAAAACACTCAGAAAGTTTTACTATCCCCTGCATTATTGGTGATTGTAGTTTTGATAAAGTTTTATGTGATTTAGGAGCAAGCATAAATCTCATGCCTTTTTCTATTTTTAGAAAGCTGGGTCTAGGAGAACCGAAACCTACCACTATTACTCTTCAATTAGCCGATAGATCCATTAAATATCCAAAAGGTATAGTGGAGGATGTCTTGGTAAAGATAAACAAGTTTATTTTTTCTGTTGATTTTATTGTTCTTGATATGAAAGAAGATTATGATGTACCCTTTATTTTAGGGAGATCCTTTTTAGCTACTAGAGGAGCTTTAATAGATGTTCAACAAAAAAAATTAATTCTTAGAGTCCAAGATGAATAAGTTACTTTTAATATTTTCAAAGATACTAAACATACTGATGATAATCAAACTTATTTTCTAATTGATATTATTGACAATCCATTATATGAGAATTCTGTAGAAAATAGGTTTGAGACTATAAAAGCGAGCAATGTCAAATTGAAAGAAGACTCGATCAAACATGAAAGTATTCTAATTGAAGTGGCACCAGATTGATCCACTTTAGAACTCAAAGAAAGTCAAGCTAAAGACTATAAATCAGAACTACCAGATAGGTTTTTTTTTTCTTTTTAGTTTTGATAATTTTTCTTTTCTTTTATTTTTTAGTAATTTTTGGTTGCTCTTTTACTGCTTTGGTGTGTATTTTTAATTTTGTAGAGAAAAATCAATGAGAGCTCCAGCAAAATTTCAAAGCCCCAAAGAACCAGACTAAACCAAATCAGGCGTATTCCTTCCTGTCCTTTATTACATCCTTTATTTTTCTTTCTCCTTTAAGATAATGTAGAATAATAATTAAAAAAAAATCATGTTTCAAGAAGAAAATCTTAAGCAAGATAAACTGGATAAGTGATAAAAGATAGAATTATTTGCTAATGAATGTAATGAGTTAAAGAAGTAGATTAGTTGGTCAACTTTTAGCAGCCTACTTAGATCATTAAAAGATTATTAGCACTTTTTGCACATGCACACTAACAAGGCAAAGTAGGTATTGATTATAAGGTCAACTGAGGATTCAATTATCACTGAAAATTAGTAATTAATATACATTCTGTTAGATATATGTGCCCTAGAAGCTAGAATTGGCTAACACTTGTAATACACTTCTAGGGGCAAAATTATAATTTTGACTAAAATCAATAAATGGGTTATTTTCTATCACATATGTGTATTTAGTGTTTGTGATACATCCTTTGAGTTAATGATAATGATAATTCATATTTTCAAGAGTTGAAAATTTAAGACATGAATAATCATTATTAACTCATAAAATGCTCCCGACCAAAGGATCATCACGAGGATGGTGATTGATCCGAAAGGTTGGTGTACAATCGCTTCTCTTTAGTAGATGAGTCTTGAGTCTACGGTGTGGAGACATCGGAGCGAGAGTACAGGTACTCGTTAGAGAATGAGGGCACTGAGCGTGACCACCTCGAGTAGTCATTAGGGAGTCTACCTTCTCGTCAATGACTGACTCGATGCTGCAGTAGTGTGTCTGGTTCTTTGACCTGAGGTGCATCGGCAGTTCACCTTGAGGGTGTTATAGTTTGACTACACCATTACTCGATCTCCTAGCCATATGGAACCCTGAGGTGTATGTTGGCTATAGCATGTTCATTGTAGGAACTGGATTGCATCAAGATGGAATCTATCTACCTCGGTGGTAGAGGAGCAAGCCCTATGATGATCATGAGAATCAAGTCCAGAAATCCATGGCCATGGTAGAGTGAAATAATAGAAAGAGTTTCTATTTAGATTTTCACATTGGACTCGAATCGAATGATTACATCATATGACAGAGACTAGGGTTTGACGAGTTCACCTTAACCCTAATCTGATCGGGGCTCAAGATAGAAGAACTGAATCACACAGGTAGCTGCACCAAGAGGTTCGCATTCAGCTCTGATGGGTTGCCACCATATACTGCTAGGTGTCACTGGTGGATTTTGGGAGCAATTAGAATGATTTAGATGATCGATCATTCTAGCTGTTCGAATCAGAAGAGTTCTGATCCATCGAAAAGAGTTTCGATGATGTCGATGATAGAGATCATGACATATCCCATTACCATACAGAACTGAACCTAACTGGGTCACACAAACAAGGGTTTGAATCTGGTGATCATCAATTGAACTGATCTAGTTCAATTGATCTGAATGAGATTCAATTAGGTTCAAGGAAATCGTGCTAGCACTCGATTGAACCTAACGTTCTTCTTTTGCTATCATAAATAAGTTGTCCTGTCTGAGCCAAAGGAGTTTGTGCTCAATCAGAGGCCTTCATATGGTCTGACTGGAGGTTGTCCAAGTCAGAAAAGGTTGTCTTATTTGTAAGACATTACCTGCCATTTTTGGTCACCTGCCATTTCTTGTTCTTTGACTTTGGTCAAAAGTCTACCTTTGACTGGTCAAACGTTGACCATTGACCCTTTGACTTTTGACCACATGTCATGCACCTATTGGAGAGCTGGTGGGGGCCTGTCCCCCTGCCAGAACCTGGCAAGGAGAAGGGCGCACGCCAAGGGTGGCGTGAGCCCAAGTTGGAGGCGCCCTGGAGTCCTTGTTGGACAAGGACTCCACCTCTCTTTTGGATTCCTAATTAGAGTTCTCCCTAAAACCAACTTTGACTGGTCTTAGGCACCCTCTAAGTAGGAATCCAGGGGTCTCTATTCCCACCAATCAGATTTAGATCTGATTTCACAAAGGGTTGTGATTGGTTGGGAGGAAGAGGAGTTGGATCACACTTAGTCTATAAAAGGACCCTGCGCCCAACTCAGTTTGCAAAGCAATTCAATTGAGAATTGAAAACCCCATGCCCCAAGGCTGCTTCTCCCCTCCTCCTCCACACCAAAGCTTCTTCTCCTTCTCCTCTCCACGTCCAAAAGGGTTTTGGATCTTGGTTGGTGCGATTCAGATCAAGAAAAGGCGATCAAAAGCAAGAAGGCTGCGCTGCTGCAAAGGACGACTGCTGATCTTCAAAAAGAGTTTTGAAGATCCTCCAGATCAGATTCAGATCTAATTTTTGGAGGTGTGATAGAGAAGAAGAGGATCTCCAGATCCAGCCTGAGTGGATACCGGTAGAGGCCAGGCGCTTGCGTGGCTAGATCCAGAACCTTCCGCTGCAAACAGGATCATCAACAGGGATAATAGGATTACCCAAATCAGGTAAATTAAATTTGATTTAATTTATCTTTATTTTATTTTATTTATTAAAATAATAAGAATTAGATCTGAAATATTTCAGATCTGATATAGATCAAAGAGAAAAATTTTTGAAATATATCTCTTGATCTGATCAGATCTGAACGAACCTGGTCCGGGAAATCAGGATTTCCCTTCAACTGGTATCAGAGCCATGGTTCTAAAATTGTTTAGATCTGATTTTAAATTTATTTTAATTAGAAAATAAGTGATTTCAGATGTCACATGAGATGTGATCAGATCTGAAATTAGAAAAAATTAAAATTAAATGATTTGGATCTAAGATTAGAAGATATGCATGACTAGTTCTAGAATAGAATAGTTCTATAGAATAGTCTTGCATGTTTTTGATTTAATCTGATTAAATCATATTTTAGATCTTTTTATTTACTATTTTTTGATATTATAAGTATTATAATAACATCTAAAAAATAGCAAATAAAAATTATTTAATTTTTGAATATCATATGAGATATGATTGATGCATGTCTAGACTAGTTGTAGAATAGTTCTACATAATTATCTAGATTAGAATTTATTTTGATTAGATCAATTTAAATCTAATTTTTTAGATTATTATGAGATAATTTAGATCTGAAAACATGCATGATTTGATACATGAGATGTATGCAAAATATGCCATGATTAGATCTAAATTTGTATATGAGATATATGATATAGATCTAAAACTGTTTTGTAGTATTGAATGTTCCTGATTAAGGCGTTCCTCTTGGCCGTCCGGTCATAAGAATGAAGAAGGGTTTAAAGGCCCTCTCTTTCCCATTCGATGGGGTGTTCTTATGATGTGTAGGGGTGCTGCGTGTTCGTCCTTAATCAGAAATCCAAAACTTACTTTCTGCAAAACCCTAGATCCTGAAACCCTAGGATTTATTGTGCATATTTTGTTTATGAACCCTACTTAATTAAGAATTAAGTTTATGGAATATTAATTAGGTCTAAAATTGAGAATTTCAGATCTAAGACATATTCATAATACTGGGTTCGGGCTTGGGTAGCTCAATTAGGTCTAAGCGGTTGATCAAACCGAATCAAGAGTTGGTTAGATGGGATCAACAATGCTTAAATTGACCAGCCTAATAGGATTAAGTCTGGGTCAAGATCGAGTCACGATCAAGCAAGACCTAATTAGGCTCAGAGGTTAGAGTCTGGATTGTAGGCTAACCCAATTGGTTCTGGCTCAATAATTTGGTGTCTAAGGTAAGTTTGGCACAGACGACCGACTGGTTTTTAATTGGAAGCTACTCGACCTGAATGCGTTCTTGTACGAGTTAATGGCATATTCCTTCCACCGATCTCACTTACCTGGCCATATCTGTTGACACAGTTCTGATCTGAGGTGGTCAATAATCCGAGCTAACCCATGCCACTAGGTTAGTCATAATTGTTATGACTAAGCCAAGTCTAGTTTAATGAGACCTGAATCAATTCTCCCTAAGAAAAGATTAAGTCTGAGGTCTTCCACCATTGTAGATGTGCGGGCCCTTCCCGGGGTTGATTGTTCTCGGCTGGATACAGTGGCTCAGTTGCACCGGGAAGATGCAACCATGTCTATTAGGCATTGGATGCTATGGGCTGGAGGATGAGTTGGGCTCAATATTTGGATACGGTGAGAGACTCAATTAGGAACCCAGTCTATGCAAATGGTGGGTCTGACTTAACTAAGGAGTGGATCAATATTCCGGATACGGTGAGATTCATGAATTAGAGACCAAGTTTGGGTGCACCATGATTAGAGAATCATTGAACAAGAGTTGTTCACTCATTGGCTAACCCATCACCAATAACTGTTAGGTGAGGTGATGAGTCAGTTGGTGAGACCGCACCACCCACTAGAAATCATTAATCATGGAGATTTTTGCATCTCTACAGAGGGAGTGTAGGGATCCGAGAAAATAGTGGGAGCTAATTTGTTTAAAAATAAAATCCCTAAACAAATTGGTCAAGTCAAAATTACAGTATCTAACTAGAATCTTTGACTCTCTACAGGAATATGTCTGCGTCAAACCCATTAGCACGTATCCTGGACACACATAGACTGACTGGACCCAATTATAAAGATTGGCTCAGGAACTACAAAATTATTTTGGGTTTCCGAGAAGTTAACCCATGTTTTGGACCAGGACCCTCCCACCTTACCAGCTCGTCCATCCACTGAACAGAGAGCATCTCTGGAAAAATGGATTGACGAAGATAATAAGGCCAGATACTACATGTTGGGCTCGATGTCTGATGAGCTCCAGCGCCAACATGAAGATATCGGGACTGCTCGCCAAATGTTGGCTCACCTACAGGAGATGTTTGGTGAACAGAGTCGCACAGCCAAATATCAAGTCACGAAATGACTTTTTAAGGCTAAGATGCATGATGGGCAGTCAGTCCAAGATCACTGTCTGACAATGATCAAGGACATGGAAGAGCTTGAGAAGCTCGGTGTGAAGTTAGACTTGGACCTGCAGAATGATATTATTCTGCAATCCTTGACTGATGCATATGGGCAATTCATCATGAATTACCATATGCATAAACTTCAAAATTCCTTGGCCGAATTGATGAATATGCTGGTTACCGCTGAGCTTTCTATGAAAGGTTCTAAAGGCTCAGTTCTTGCTATGGAACGGACTTCTTCCAAAAGAAAGTCTTATGGAAAGAAAAAGAAGTCTGTGAAAAAGCAAAAGGTGGAAGGATCAAAGAAGAAGAAGGCAGAACCGAAGAAGAAGGCCGATGGCAAAGGAAAGTGTTTCCATTGCAACATGACGGCCATTGGAAGCGGAACTGCCCTACTTACCTGGCCACCCTGAAGAACAAGAAGGAAGGTCCTTCTGGAGGTATGCTCGTTATTGAGTCTAACCTTATGGTTTCTTCTGCATCCAGTTGGGTGCTTGACTCTGGTTCTAGTGCTCATTCTGTGCACTTCTATGCAGGGTCTTGAGGATAGCAGGAGGCTGAGGGATGGAGAGATGATCCTACATGCATCGAAAATGGAGCAAGAGTTGCTGCCAGTAGCCGTGGGAACATACCCTCTTCGATTACCATCTGGTTTAGACTTAGTTTTAAAAGACTGTTATTATGTGCCTGCAGCAAGCAGGAATTTGATTTCTGTTTCATGCCTTAGCACAAGAAGGCTATGTAATTAGTTTTCTTAAGGGACCATTGTAACATTCTTTATGAAAGAAATAAAATTGCAAATGGTTTCCTTATTAATGGTCTTTATCAGTTACATATTGATGTATCTATTTTTAACTATCGAGCAAAACGTGAATGCCAAATGACCTAGGGATAGTCCAAATGATAGGATATCTATGGCACCTAAGATTAGGTCATATAGCAGAAGATAGGATTAACAAATTGGAGAAAAATGGGCTATTGAGTCCATTGACTTTCCGAGTCATATCCAATTTGTGAATCTTGTCTTCAAGGCAAAATGACTAAACTCCCTTTTGTAGGACATGGGGAGAGGGCCACAGATCTTCCTTGCCCTAGTACATACTGATGTGTGCGGCCCATTTGATGTGCCGGCTAGAGGCAATTTTGTCTACTTCATTACCTTTACCGATGATCTATCTAGGTATGGGTATGTGTATCTTATGAGACACAAGTCTGAAGCTTTTGAAAAGTTCAAAGAATTCAGACATGAAGTAGAAAAACAAACTGAAAAACCCATTAAGGTTCTTCGATCAGATCGAGGAGGTGAATACCTTAGTCGGGAATTCCTAGACTATCTTAAGGAAAATGGCATAGTCTCTCAATGGACTCCACCAGGAACACCTCAACTCAACGGGGTTTCAGAACGGAGAAATCGGACTCTATTGGATATGGTTCGATCCATGATGAGCTTCACAGACCTCCCTGATTTTCTTTGGGGACACTCATTGTTAACTTCAATTTATTTACTGAATAGGGTTTCCTCTAAAACCGTTCCTACCACACCGTATGAGATATGGCACGGTAAGAAACCAAGTCTGAGTCATCTCAGAATTTGGGGTTGTCCGGCTCATGTCAAAAGACAACAAGCGGACAAGTTAGAGTTTAGGTCCTTTAGAGCTCGATTCATAGGATATCCTAAAGAGTCATTAGGATACTATTTCTACATTCCAGAAGACCACAATGTGATTGTGAGTCGACATGCCATCTTTCTTGAAAAATAGTTTATTCAAGATAGCGGCATTGGAAAGCAGATAAAGCTTGATGAGAAAGTCTCACAAGTACAACGAGCTAAGGACCAATTGGAACCAAATCAGGTTGAGCCAATAAGAACACTACCTCCTCCACCTCGTAGATCGGAAAGAGTTTTCCATCCCCCTGAAAGATACTTAGGTATTATTTCAGAGGACATAGAGGAAATGTTCCTCGTAGGTAATGGTTCTCATGGTGATGATCCCAAAACCTACAACGAGATGATATCAGATATCGACTCCGAGAAATGGCTAGAGGCAATGCAGTCAGAGATTGACTCGATGCACTCAAATCAAGTCTGGACCTTGGTAGATCCACCAAAGTATAGTACCTATTGGGTGTAAATGGATCTTCAAGAGAAAGAATTGGTGCACAGATGGGAATGTGGAGACATTCAAGGCTAGACTAGTGACAAAAGGTTATAGTCAACGCGAAGGCATCGACTATCAGGACACCTTTTCCCTAGTGGCTATGCTAAAATCCATCCGCACATTGCTTGCCATTGCAACCTATTTTGATTATGAAATATGGCAAATGGACGTGAAAACGGCATTCCTAAATGGATATCTTGAGGAAGATATCTATATGGAACAGCTGCTAGGTTTCACATCCAGTGATGCTGATCACAAGGTTTGCAAGCTGCAAAGGTCCATATATGGACTTAAGCAAGTGTCTCAAAGCTGGAACATTCATTTCAATGATGTGATCAAAATGTTTGGTTTCATCAAAAATGAAGAGAAACCGTGTGTTTTCAAAAGGGTCAATGGGAGTGCTATTGTCTTTCTCATATTGTACGTGGATGACATCCTCCTTATTGGGAATGATATTCCCATGTTGACATCAGTCAAGATGTGGTTGTCCAAGGAATTCTCCATGAAAGACCTAGGTGAAGCATCCTTCATTCTAGGAATTAAGGTCTATAGGGATAGACCGAATAGGATGCTAGGACTTTCACAGAAGATGTACATAGAGAAAGTACTAAAGAGGTTTAGTATGGAAAACTCTAAAAGGGGATTAATACCCTTCAGACATGGTATTCATCTTTCCAAGAAGATGTGCCCTAGCACACCTGAGGAAATAGAACGCATGAGCAAGATCCCTTATGCTTCTACAATAGGGAGCCTTATGTATGCCATGCTTTGTACACGACCTGATATAGCCCATGCTGTGAGTGTCACAAGCAGATATCAGTCAAATCCAGGTGAAGAAATACTGACTTTTATGAAATGTATCCTTAAGTACTTGAGAAGAACTAAGGATATGATGCTGGTCTTTGGTAACGGAGAACTCCTGGTCTAGGGATACACAGACTCGGACTTCATGTCCGATATAGATGATCGAAAGTCGACATCTGGAAGTCTGTTTGTATGCAATGGTGGAGCTGTCAGCTAAAAGAGTTCCAAGCAAATGGTGATAACAGATTCCACCATGGAAGCAGAATATATCGCTGCATCAGAGGCTGCGAAGGAAGCATTCTGGTACAAAGAAGTTTGCTGCAAGAAATTGGAGTAATGCATCAGATGCATTCTCTATACTGCCGACAACAATACGCCATAGCCCTTGCTAAGGGCCGAGGTCTCACAGAAATCTAAGCATATTGAGTGGCGATACCACCTTATCCGCGATTACCTCGAGAAGGGTTACGTCGAGGTCAAGAAAGTCAACTCCGCAGATAATATGGCAGACCAACTTACGAAGCCGTTGGGCCAGCAAAAGATCGAGCCCATCTTGAAAAGATGGGACTTAGACTTGTAGCCAATTGGCTTTAGGTCAAGTGAGATTGTTAGATATATGTGCCCTAGAAGCCAGAATTGGCTGACACTTGTAATACACTTCTAGGGCAAATTGTAATTTTGACTAAAAACAAAAATGGGTTATTTTCTATCACATATGTGTATTTAGTGTCTGTGATACATCCTTTGAGTTAATGGTAATGATAATTCATATTTTCAAGAGTTAAAAATTTAAGACATGAATAATCATTATTAACTCATAAAATGCTCCCGACCATAGGATCATCACGAGGATGGTGATTGATCCAGAAGGTTGGTGTACAATTGCTTCTCTTTAGTAGATGAGTATTGAATCTACGGTGTGGAGACACTGGAGCGAGAGTACAGGTACTCATTAGAGAACGAGGGCACTGAGCGTGACCATCTCGAGTAGTCATTAGGGAGTCTACCTTCTCGTCAATGACTGACTCAATGCTGCAGTAGTGTGTCTGATTCTTTGACCTGAGGTGCATCGGCAGTTCACCTTGAGGGTGTTATAGTTTGACTACACCATTACTCGATCTCCTAGCCATATGGAACCCTGAGGTGTATGTTGGCTATGACATATTCATTGTAGGAACTGGATTGCATCAAGATGGAATCTATCTACCTCGGTGGTAGAGGAGCAGCCCTATGATGATCATGAGAATCAAGTCCAGAAATCCATGGCCATGGTAGAGTGAAATAATAGAAAGAGTTTCTATTTAGATTTTCACATTGGACTCGAATCGAATGATTACATCATATGACAGAGACTAGGGTTTGACGAGTTCACCTTAACCCTAATCTAATCGGGGCTCAAGATAGAAGAAATGAATCACACAGGTAGCTGCACCAAGAGGTTCACATTCAGCTCTGATGGGTTGCCACCATATACTGCTAGGTGTCACTGGTGGATTTTGGGAGCAATTAGAATGATTTAGATGATCGATCATTCTAGCTGTTCGAATCAGAAGAGTTCTGATCCATCGAAAGGAGTTTCGATGATGTCGATGATAGAGATCATGACATATCCCATTACCATATAGAACTGAATCTAACTGGGTTATACAAACAAGGGTTTGAATCTGGTGATCATCAATTGAACTGATATAGTTCAATTGATCTGAATGAAATTCAATTAGGTTCAAGGAAATCGTGCTAGCACTCGATTGAACCTAACGTTCTTCTTTTGCTATCATAAATAAGTTATCCTATCTTGAGCCAAAGAGTTTGTGCTCAATCAGAGCCTTCATAATTCTGACTGGAGGTTATCCAGTCAAAAAGGTGTCTTATTAGACATTACCTGCCATTTTTGGTCACCTGCCATTTCCTTGAGCTTTGGTCAAAACTCTACCTTTGACTTTCATATCTTGTATCCGACCTATATCTCTATCATCATTCACCTATATATGTGGGCCGTCTCCTGCCAGAATATCCTGGCAAGGAGGAGGGTGGCACGGCCAAGGATCTCTCTTCTT